>JAEQBH010004440.1:0-289183 GCA_016808115.1 Tetrastigma voinierianum | reverse complement strand
TTCCACTTTGCAAAGCCCGGCCTTAAATCTGTTGATGTCCATGGGTTCGATTATTTTATGTATGAAGGCGATGTAGTCTTCGAAAAGAAAAGAAAGAAGAAAAAGAAAAATAAAAGTCGTGACGCTTTGCCTTGGCTTAGAACACGGTCCAGGGTATATGGCGAAAGCCTTTAAAGCCCGATGCCCTAAACCTTAATTGGTTGGGAGTCATCGACTTAGTGTTCGTTACACGGGTGAATGGGTAGAGTGTAGCGTGTAGTAGGTGCTTAATTCTTTAAGTCATTCGGAGTCCGGGGTGAAGCCTGCGGAGTTTGTGGTCAAGTGATCCGTTTGCCTTGATGCCTAGAAACCTTGGTGGTTGGGAGTCATCGGTGGACCCCGTTACGGACTTTGGTGAAGTCGAGTTTTTAGCATTTGCACCCTCCTGATGCAATAAAATAAAGAAATAAAGAGTGTAGCTAGTCTATTTAGGTTAGTCCAACGAGTTTAAGGCATAGCGTAGCTAGGTTGGGGAGAGATAAGCTTTGCAATTTATTGGCTCGAGCTGGTTACCTTAGGAACAATTAGATTTTGGTGGAAATTCAGGTTGACATTCTTGGAACCGATGTTGTCCTAAAACTACGTTCTTATATGGTTTTTTGTTCTCTCATGCTCTTGTTTTTCGAGCGAGTGTAAGTATTCATTTAAGGGTGAGGCCGGTCTGTACATACCTTTTGACCCACATACACTTTGTAAAAATACGACATGCATTCCATTATTGTTTTAGCATTGCTAAGGGTAGCAACGTGTAGGTTTGGGGGTGTGATTAGTAGTGCTATTTTGAGCCCTATTCAAGATGGGTTTTGGTGCTTTTTGCTTTCTAATCTGTATCAATTGAGCCAATTGGCGTGAGTAGGTCCACTTAAGTACCAGTGCCATTCAGGTTTGTTTTTGGTAATTTTGCAGGTCTTTGCGTACCTCAGCTATTTAGTTCAAATATGATGTCAAGATACGTGCCGAATACTGAAGATTCACAATGTCATCAACCATAAAAAATGAAGGAATATGAAGTGGATTTTGAAGGAAGGAGGATGCAAGCTGAACGCAGGATTGCGAAAATTTCGCTAGGATTGCGAAAATTTCGCAATCATACTTGAGGTATTGTAAATCCTAATTGAAATTGAGGAATTTTCAACGACTGTGAAAATTTCGCTAGCCTAAACGAAATTTCTTGTGCCTGTGAAAATTCCCAATTTAAGCTATCTCACACAAATTTCTCTGAAATTGTGAAATTCGCTAGCTAAGTCGTTGATAGCCCGAAAATTTCTTGATTTCCTCTATCTACGTAAATTTCGCTGAGCCTAAGCGAAATTTCGCTAGGCTTGAAATTTTAAGCTATGCTAGCGAAATTCATATGAGATTCACCTTACATGTTTTTGATGTTTTTGATTCAAAATGACCTCGTTTTGATTAATTACCATATTGTCCCCATTGTAATCTTATATTTTTGGTATTTTTGGTATTTCACACAATTGGGTTGGCTATATAAGCCAACTTATAAATTTTTGTAACCCTAGCACAATCTTCGATGAACAGCGCAACTTTTCATTTGCTCTCTTCTCTCTCCTCTTTCTCTCATTTTCTCGGCTACGAGCCTCACTGCAGGGATGGCCATTTCAGGAGGATGTTTTGGCTAGACTCTTCCTCCTTGAAGAGGGCCACTAGGTAGTGTTTGAAGGTAAAAACAAGCATCCTCATGTTTTTCACGCAAGCATTGTTCTCTTTCTTGTTTACGTATATCACTTTTTGAGTTTGAATCCTTTGTGATGTACCGCAGTGGCGATCTTGCGAGGCACTGAGTTCGTGGATGCTTACTGTAGATCACGATGCCCATTTAGTTGTCATTTATGAGCTCCTGCAGGTTAGATCCAGTGATGGTTTTAATTGTTTTGAAACATTAAGGGTAACAAATGCTATATATTGAAAGAGGAAATGATTTTGGGTTTAGGTTTAATGTCATATGGTCAGGTTCGGGAAATGACTATATGTCATGTTCCCCGTCTGAGGAAAAGACAGGGACATGTTAGTTGTAAACCCTAAACCGGTGGCCCAAAACTTCAGAGTTCTATTTTACATTTTAGTTTATTTCTTTTCGGTTGCAAGCCACCAACCTTGTTTTTGCAAAACCTTAAAAATCCAAATTTAATTCGCAATTTTGACTTCCTTTCGGAATCATTTGTACAGAAAACCCATCCCAGTGTTCAACCCTAGACCACTATCTGCTGCGGTAGCTTGACTACGTGATGGGAGGAGGCCTAGGAAACAAATTTTGTTGATTCCGCTCACCCTACCATGGCACGAATCAATGTATCTTTAGCGAAAGGTTCTTTCTGCTTAGAGAATTTGGTTTGGTTGTTTATATCCACCAATTTATCTGTATGCTCGTGTTCTTTTATATGATACCCCAAAGCTTGTCTATCGATACGAAATATTATCCGACTTTTATTCATATACCTTTATTATTTTTGTTGGAAAGATTAAGCAACACTTATAATTCTAATAAATTTGTGAAATAATTTATTATACATGCGAAATTTGATTTCATATAACTATGAGTCATGAAATATAGTGCTAAAAATTTGTGTTAAAACAGAATCACGAGATATAAAATTTTTATTTAGAATAATATATATTGAAATATTGTAAGAAGCATATGCAATAAGATACAATTTTAATCTGACAAAAAGTAAAATCAAGAACATGCACTCCTAGCATCCAGGAATTTATAAAATTTTATTTGGCTTTTATCCATATTAAAAAAGGAAAAATAAATATGCATAAAATTAAGGACAAAATGGTGATTTTGAGTTTTTGAATAGTGTCACAAAATTAATTACTTTATTTAATTTAGAATTAATAAAAATATAATTAATAATTTTAGATTTTTGGATGATTATCTATGTTAATGTTTCCTAATATTTCCATTTTGAAGAAATAACCTCTTTTCAAATATTTGTTCACAAATTAATTTGCAAGAATCAAGGCATCAAACTTGAAATAAGTTAGAAATTTGGGATTTGAGAACTAAAATTTGAAAATAAAATAGTAAATTAAAAAGTTATTTGCATTATCTCTTTAGACAAGGGAATCAAAATTCCACGTATATATGATGAATCAAAATCCTACTAAAGAGTAGGAGTTTGTTTCCGTGCGAATTAATTTTGATTTCATTCATATTCTTATAAAACTTAACCAAACATAAGAACGAGGAAGAAATGAAAATGAGATTATATTTCCCACTCTTGTATTCCCTCTACCAAAGACCCCACTTAAAGTATCTGCATCAGCTAGCATCAATCTACAAGATGTCTGAAATGAGAGCTTCTTTGGTCACATTCCTCGATTAGGGTGAGACATTTGCAAAATGCGATGGATCTCCACAAAGCGAAACATCACTCTGCAGATCACGGGATGCCGGTTGCGCGTCTGAGCGGCGTCGGTGGCGATAGTCCCTCACGCTACGACCCGGCGACCACCTCTTGCCTCGGCCACCTTCTAACTTTGGGATTAAAGAAATTTGAGCTCACGCTTGAGTTGAGCACTTCTTCCCCACTCTTTGTTGTCTAAGGTATCCTCCCATACACGCATCAAGCAAGCATAAAGACATTCCATAAACTAATGGTTAAGCATCCTTGTGAAAGAAAGAAGCTTATTTTATAGCAAGGATGTTTGGTTATGTCTGAGTATTTTTAATCTTGAAAACATAGTTTTAAAAGGCGCAAGACGCACCAAGGTGCAAAGTCTTATTGGAGCCTTGAAACGCAAAGCACACCTAAAGCACGAGCTTTTATGAAGTGAAATGTGACCTTAGATACACAACAATTTTATAAAATATTCAAAGTATGATTATATTAACAAAAATTTAAAGATTCCTAATATTTATAAAAAAATTCAATGAAAAAAGTAGTAAGAAAAAATATATAAATTTCAATATATAATTAGAAATTTTAAGAATAAAATGTTTTAAAGAAATTATAGTCTATAATTCAGCCTCTTCAATAAGGCGCATGTCTTGAAAACGAGATGCTATAACTATTGAGTGATTTTATTGCCTTGAGCCAGTCTTTAAACATGCCTTTTAAAAATTACTTGAAATAACCATTTTTGAGAAAATAAGATATATACAAACAGCATAAATTGTTTATGGTTTTCTATTTAGGTGCGAGAGAAGGCAAAGTAGTAGGTGGTGGTGTTACACGAGTTACAAGGCTAAGGTATACATTATAAGAAGTTGCATTCACGAGGCTGACATGAGTAGAACTTTCTTCCTATTATTTTGGTGTTAGCATTCGTAGAGCATGAGTGTTCCACCGTATTACATGGGCGAAGAGTCTCCTCTGTATAACCAAGAGTTTCCGAGAGCGAGATATTAAGATTCAAAGTTTGTATTGTTGTCAAAAGAAGCAGCTAACTAGAAATATATATATATATATATATATATCATGAATGCAGTAACCACTGAAGGTTATGAGCTCTGGGGAGGGATTTCAGTTCACATGGGTTTCTCAAAGAGAAGACTGAACGCCTTTGTGGGGGTCGTTGACACAGCATATAGCGCGATTGATCAACACTCTGATTAAACCCGACAAAGAATATGATTTTAATCGAAGAACTAAAGTAAAGAAATTTTTTTGATTTTTTGATAAACTCCCTAAAAGAACCCTTAAAGCATCTATTTATATACTTAGGCATAATATAGAATAATAGGAAATAAAATAATATCCCAAAATAATAAAGGAAATAAAATAACATCTAAAAAACAATAATAGGAAATAAAAGATGCTTAGGATTAGTTTGTAATTCATTTAGGAATCCTTTTTTTCTTTCCTTCTCTCTTTAGTCTCCTAATGAGTCTAATTTTGTTTCATTTCTTTGCTCTAACACTTAGGGTATAAATATGTTTATTCCCTCAGTTTTTTAATCAATGAAAATCAAAGAGTTATTTTTTCTCTTCACATGGTATTAGAACCACTTTTCCGGCCACAACTCTTTTTCCAACTGGCCCTTTTCTGGTTTCTCCGTTGGACCTCCTCTTCGCCGGAAAGATTCAGCGAACCTTCTCTGACAAACCTTTTCCCACAAATCTTTCCCTGACCGAAATTCTCAGGGATCTTCTCAGCGAACCCTTCTCTCGTCACCTTCTCCGTGGATCTTTCTTCATCGGACCTTTTCCAACTGATCTTTTCCCGCATACCTTTTTTGACAGACTTTCTCCCGCAGACCTTCTCCATCGGACCTTCTCCTACAAACCTTTTCCCACAAACCTTCTCAGACAACCCTTCTCTAGTAGACCTTCTCCAGCAGCCCTTCTCCTAAGGACCTTTTTCAATGGACCTTATCCTGCAGACCTTCTCCCTCATACCTTTTTTAAATTTGACTTTTTCTAGCCGGTCTACTTGAACCCTCTTTCGATCCCATCAACTCATGCGTGCAATTAGATTCAGACGCGTATTGGTCATGTCTCACTTTGATCACATCAACTCGCCGTGTAGACAATTCTGGCGACTTTTCCAACGACCCCAAATCTACCCATCGGATTAAGTACATGTCTAACAAGCTTGTTGCATTAGGATTGTTCAAGTATAACCTTTATAGTCATCTGATTAAAGACAACGTTTGATTATATCAAAACACAATATTCCTTATGTTGAGAACTATAGCGATCCTCGGGTCAAAGTTTAACCTGACTAATAGAGATAATTTATGACTTTGATCCATGTATTAATCTCGAAGGCGGATGCGTCGATATTTGTTCTCAACAAATAGATATAAATTTGATTTGTATCTCATACACATATTCATCCCATGAATATCCCGATCAAACTTATACTAATTTTAAATTCATTATTATTCCCATAACAATAACCGATTAAAGGATATTTAGAATAATTAATAATATTATTCAAGGACATTATATATAATAAAAATGCAAATCATCATAATAATAAATTCTCATAAATAGTCAAAATACCATGTCCATACAATAGGCCTAGAGCACTATTACTAACATGTATGTACGTATAGCACTATATTATGTAATATTTAACCCACAGATAAAATTCTTTTTTTCTCTTCACATACACTTTCATAGCTCTCTAGAAATGAAACATTCTTATCAAGGTGCTCTCTAGAATTAACTTAGAAGCCTTGAGATCTAAGTTAGAAATGATCAACATTTACAACCCAATTTGGCAAGGAATGTGGAAATCTAGAAGATACATTTGTGTTATAGCTACATTTGTATTACAAATCTATTAAAGTTGTGTCACAATTGTGATAATATTGTTTCCTGTTCTAATTTTATTTTCTTGATTTTATGATAGACTTGCTCCTAAATCAAGGATTAGCTTTCTTTCTCTAAAGTAAATAACATCGATCATTCAGGTCTAAATATAGATAATAATCATTTTGAAAGTTGAGAAAAATAAAACATGTTTTCACCCTCAAACTTCTTCAAGGTCTATGATCAATTCGAAGAAAAACTTGAGATTTAGATGATTGCATGTGATATGACAACTAAATATGCTCCGCCTCACATGAACATATATTGTTGTCTAAGAGGAATTAGACCTACTTGTTTTGTAGTACCATCAGTTGCACAGTTTATTATGACTTTTTACTATTATGTAATGGTTCCCAAGGCTTTTGCTAGGGAAAATATCATGTATAGTAGTTCAGATGTTCACATTAACAGTATAGTTCCTTATACCTTTTGTAATAGTTCTTATTAAATGATTTAACTTATGTCATCAAAGACTATTTGAAGGTTGGTACATTATGCTACCTTGGCATAAGTACTATCCATGGTCAAGCAATCAATTTAAGGATCAAAATGACTTCCAGGGATATTATACAAGAAATAGAAAACAAAGGAAACTGACATACCCATTGTCATCGCAACCCGTTACGATTACTTCACCTGAAAGATAATGTAATCAATTAGAGAATCAATGTGCTGACAAGAATATAAGAGGCATACGGTTTAGAAAATAACAATGGAACATCCAAATTTACAAACTTGAAGAAACAAATAAAATTTGAGATAAAAAAATATAAATTTCTTAGAAGGATAAGGGAAAAACAAAATATGAAAAAGATTTTAACACAACCATTAAATAATTTAGCCTTTTAGGTGTTTGCACATGCAGACAAATAGGAACTAATTGGTGTGGCCACATAAGTCCAAGTTCCACAATCATAATCTATAAACTTCCAAGCCTCAATGGTAATTCCACACACACAACCTAACTACTTTGGGTTGTTTACACAAATCCACACATATGCTTCACGCCGCAAGCAAGAACTCCGTCAAGTAAAAACATCCTCTTTCATCATTTCACTTAATATTTTTAGCTCACATTATCCTATTTCTTTGAGAAAATGCAATTTTGTCCCTAGAAAGAGTTTTACAAAATTAGGTAAGCATTGTTTCTTCAATGCCTTTTAAGAATTGACTTTCAAGTGCATGTGCTAATTGACTTCATGTGCAATGATATATGAGCAAACTCCTCACAATTCACTTTATATAGCCCGTGCCTCAAAAACAAAAATCAAAGTAGTAGATAGGACATCAGCCATTATGGCCAATCAAAGATCGATTGCCTTAGTGAAAGATATTGGGGGCCGTGATCTCCAGTCTAGGTTCGGATATCCCAAAAAAGGTTCGGATCAGGCCCGTATCGCCCGTCACGAGGCTTCCGACCGAATCTTGTTGGTCCCAGGCTTTTTCCCTGGTTTTATAAATTTCTACCCCTACATGTTCAGACTTGTTCGGACTGTGCGAGAAGGGTTTAGCTCATGGAAAATGGATGCGTTCGGCTGTTGAGGCCAGTTTCTCATATCGCGAGTCAGTCGTCAGCCAAGACTATGGCCCTTCTGACAAATTTCATAGGCCGATTATGCCGCCAACAGCGTTGATACGGATCCTCAAATCACAAAGTCGTCCGGCGAGCTCTTTGCGGATCGATTCCAGTGATCTCATCGATCACGGAAGTTAGGGTGGCGACTACCCGCCCGGATCGGTCGGGTTATGATAGGGAGCCATGAGGAGTCGACTAGGTTGTTGTTGATCTATTCATTGGGTCCCGCGCAGAAGAGCTCAGATCTGATATTGGATCTATCTCCTTTGCCATCGTGATGCAGGAGCTTCTATAAACACACCGAACATTGGGAATTCAGCCCTAATTATTGAATAATTGGATTGGGGAGGTCAAGACGCATTGAATACATGTGAAAACTCCTTTTTTGGACCTCATTTGGGCCTTGGAAGGCAAAAAAACGTGGTCAGACTTGGACAAACCCCTGATGTGGAGCCACCATATTGATTTTAGAAAGATTTGCCCAGGATCTTCTTGAGGATTTGTTTTATGATTATGTTGTATTTCTTTTAGAATGATTTGCTCCAATATTTTATTCTATCCCTTTAGGAAGATTTTCTTTATTTATTTTAGAAGTTTCTTTTAGGAGTTGCTTTTTGTAATTTAGAAAGTTTCTTTTCCCTAGTTAAAGTAGAAGTTGCTTTTGATTTAGAAGTATGGGCACATATATACCCTCTAATGTAGTCTTTTGACAATCGGTTCAAGTTTATGCCTTTAGTTTCTCTTTTAAGAGTTCTCTTGTTCTCTTATCTCTTGGGTGGATTCCTTGGGAATGAGTTCGTGGCTTCTCATACCTAGGTGGATTCCTTGGTGCGAAAGTCTTTGTCAGACATAAATCAACTCGTCCATAGTTGATTGTGGCGCTTTCACTCCATCATCTATCTTGTGTGGATCTTTTCAGTAACCCAGTAAGTATCTACTTTACTCTCCTCACCATCTCATATTTTCTCTAAAATTTCCATAACCAAATTTTCAACCTCGACCCAAAAACTTTTCAAATCTTGTTTCATATCCACTAAAACCTTCCACAAATACATTTTTTCTCCTTATCATTAAATACACGTCCTGACTTAGAAAATCCAAAATTAGTCCATAACCTATTTTGGCCTTAGAAAACTACGAGGCCCTTCACGAAACACGCAAACTTCTTGATCATCCATCCACGGTCCCAGCGCGCATCAAAGTGGTATCGAGGAGCTCAAGAGTTGATGGATGATCATAAGCTAAGAATATTCTTGGTTCGGAGACAAGAGTCCTAATCCATGGTTAGTAGTTCTGATCCCATTCTACGCAGCATTGCGATCTTGTCTGTGGTTCAAGAAATGTCTACAAAAACCAGATGGCTATCAGTAGTGATCCCTATGGCGACAAAGACCTTCATGGAAGGTGAAGGTGATGAAAGTTTGAGAGGCCCCATGCCGCCTGGCCAAGTTCGGGTTACTTGAGGGGCGCGAGAGCCCCCAGGCAAGCATTGAGAGAATATGATTATGGAGGAAGGTATGAAGATCGATGATGATGAGTTACTATAGAGAAACGTAATAATGATGAAAGTTTCAGATTCAATCCCAAAGTTTGATATTCGAATTTGAAGGAAGAATGCATCTTGATGACTTCTTGGATTATTATCTGAGTCGAGCGTGTCTTTGAATATTATGATCCTCGAGAAGAAAAAGGTGAAGTTAGTGGCTATCAAGATGAGCAAGAATGCTTCTTTTTGGTGGGAAAATTTAAAGAGCGGCGTTAGAGAAGTGTGAAGAAGGTGAAACTTGGGGAAAATATGAAGAAGAACTAAAAAGAGTATCTTCCCTTCCCATATCGCAGATATCTTCCTCAAAATTGGAATTTAGACGGTAGTCATTTGTGGAGGAGTATTCAGCTGAGTTTGAAAAATTTGATGATCAAAAGGAGACTTGCAAGAGGTGAATGGGTCCATAGCCCGCTACCTTCTTGGTTTTGAGGTTAAGAACTAAAAGCTGTTGATTACGACCATATAATACTCTTCAAGATGTGATATAAAGCTTGCCTTAAGTTGAGAAATCTAAACATTATGGGGTTTTACCACAAATCAGTTAAAGAAGGATTTATCAAGAATTCGACTTCAAGGGGGTCTAGTAGTCTTCAGAAGCCACCCCTTAAACCTCAAGTAAAGGTGAAGTGCACAAGCCCACTGACAAGAGTCTACCTCTAAGTCAGACGGTGCTAAATGCCACGGATTTGGGCATATGAAACTACGAATGTCCCTAAGCAAGCGAGTGGTTGCCTTAATTGAAGAATATGAAGGTAGGGAAGAAGATGTCGAAGCGATTGAATCTGACCATGAAGATAAGGATGAACTTACTATGCCGACCATACAGGACTTCCTTAGTTGTTGAAGAGTCTTAAGATAGGGCGGTTGCTAGTAGGAGGAGGTGGTTGCGGTCGATGTCTTTCACATAAAGTGCACATCCCCCAGGGCAGGGGTTTGTTTGGTTATTATTGATGGTGGAACCGAGGGTGTGTTTCCTTGGAGATGGTGCAAAAGCTTGGTTGAAGATGGATCCACATCCGAAACCATATACAACAAGCGGCTTCCGAGAGGGTAGTGATATCAAGGTAAAAAGCATAGGTGCCTTGTCTCTTTTACAATTGGAAGCACTACCGGGATGAGGTATGGTGTGATGTTGTTCAATGGATGTTTGTCACTTGCTACTTGAGGCCATGGCAATATGATAGGAAGGTCATTTATGATGGCTTCAAGAACACTTACACATTCATGGGGATGACACAAAATTGTCTTAGCATCGTTTAGGCAAGCGAATTGCTCCAGCCTCGAACCAAGAGCAAAATTCTTTGTTGTCAAAATCCCAGGTTGGAGAAAGAAATCGGAGATTTGGTTCAGATGTGATGGCCTTGGTTGCTATTGAAGAAACCGAAAGTGAGAAGGAGATCCCAAAAGAAGTAGAGCCAATTATGGCAGAATTTGTTGATGTAGTACCTGAGGAGATTCCACATGGGTTGCCCCCTATGAGAGATATTCAACATCAAATAGACCTCGTACGGGATTACATTTTGCCCGATAAAAGCGGCCTATAGGATGAGTCTTAAGACATGAAAGGCTTCTGAGAAAAGTTGATAGGTTACTCAACAAGAGGCTTATTCGAGAGAGTAAGAGCCCTTGTGCGGTTCTATACTGCTAGTACCAAGAAGGATGGATCTTGGAGGATGTGTCGTGATAGTAGGACGGGTGACAAGTTACCCTGTGAATGTAAGATTTCCCATTCCAAGACTCGATGATTTCTTTGGATCAACTACATGGTCGTCCATCTTTTTGAAGATTGATTTGAGAGTGGATACCATGAAATTAGTATGAGAAGGAGATGAATGGAAGATGGCCTTTAAAACTCGAGGATGGACTACATGAGTGGATGGTGATGCCATTTGACTATCCAATGCCTAGCACTTTTATGAGAGTTTATGAATCATATCCTTAAGCCATGCATTGGAAATTTTGTGGTGGTATACTTTGATGATATTTGATCCTATAGCAAAAATTCGATGGAGCACTTGGAGCATTTGAGGCAATTGTTCTCTATCCTAAGGGAGCAACGATTATTTGTCAACTTGAAGAAGTGTGACTTCTATGCCAACAGAATCATATTTCTTGGTTATGTGGTTACTAAAGATGGAAATTGAGATGGGCCAAGGAAGCAAGATAGAGCGATAACAGATTGGCCAATTCACAACAGATCCATGATGTGAGAATTTTCTGTGGGCTAGTCTCTTTTATAGGAGATTTATTCGTGGATTTAGCTCTATAATGGCTCCTGTAACTGAATGGCAAAGGAGACAAATTCAAGTGGACTAGTGTTCTTAGAGAGAAAGCTTCGAGTTAAGAAGAAAATGCTTGAAGAAGCCCCGTGTTTGGTTTTACTGATTTCAACAAAGTCTTTGAGTAGAGTGTGATGCATCTCAAGTTGGGATTGAGTGCTGTCCTTAGTCAATAGGAAGAGACCCATGGCTTTCTTTAGTGAGAGTTAAAATGAAGCAAAAGGAAGTACTCCGCTTTATGACAAGGAGTTTTATGCTATCACATGGAGCTTTATTTCATTAGAAATTGATACTTGGCACAAGCCATTTTGTGCTTTCGGATCATGAAGCAAATTCATGACCACCGGCCTGAGTTGAATGAGAGACATACGACATGGGTGGAATTCTTACAAGCGTACAACTTCACAATCAAGCATCGCGGGTGTTGTTCATAACGTTGTTCACGGATGCCTTGAGTAGGAAACATGCCTTAGTGACTTCCATGCAAGTCCAAGTAGTTGGATTTGATGTGTTGAAAGAACTATATGAGGAGGATGCTGATTTTGGTGAAATTTGGAAGGTATGCGCCGACAAGCCTTTCAAGGGTTTTGTAAGGATGGACGGTTTTCTCTTTAAAGGAAACACTCTATGCATCCCATCTTGTTCCTTGAGATTGAGTATTCTGGATGAGTTGCATGGTGGAACATTAGGAGGACACTTTGGTGAAGCAAAACCTTAGCTACAGAAATTAGAGGGCAAACTTCTTTTGGCCTAAGCTAGAAAGACATTCTTAGATTTGTCAACAAATTGTGTTGTGTGCATGATGGCTAAAACTCGTGGAAGCAATCTTGGAGGCTATATATACACCATTACTTGATTCCAAATAATATGCCATGGGAGGAGGTAAGCTTGGATTTGTTTTGGGATTACCTAGAACACAAGAAACAAGATTCGATTCGGTGGTGGATTGTGAGGTTTTCAAAAGATGGCTCACTTTATACCATGCAACAAGTCTAATGATGCTTCGCATGTTGCCGACTTGTACTTCAAAGAGATTGTGCGTCTACATGGTATTCCCAAGACTATGGTTTCAGATCGAGACTCTAAGTTTCTTAGTCACTTTTGGAGAACTCTGTGGAGGAAACTGGGGACTTCTTTACTGTTCAGTACCTCTTATCACCCTTAAACTGATGGTCAAACTGAAGTTACTAATAGAAGCTTGGGAAATTTGCTGGGAGGTATGTGGGAAGAGCATTGAAACTTGACAGGATTTGATTCTGCACCAAATTGAGTTTGCCTACAATAGGTCAATGCATGAAACTATTGGGAAAAGTCCATTTGAGAGGTGTCACATGGACTCTGACCGATTGGACCCATGGAATTAGCACCCCACCGACTATTCAACAATTTAGTGGAGATGCTGAAGTTAGAGCCAAAGAGATCAAGAAGTTGCATGAAGAAGTTCGCTTGAAGATTGAGAAGAAGAATGCCAAATATGTGGAACAAGCAAATAGACGTCGCAAGTATGTTGAGTTTGAGGTTGGCGAATTGGTTTGGGTACACCTTCGCAAGGATAGGTTTCCACCGGGAAAGTTTGGAAAGCTCAAGCCAAGGGTAGATGGCACTTTCAAAATTATAGAGAAAATTGGAGAGAATGCCTACAAGTTCACGGTTGCAGACAGATATGAAATTTCTCGATATTTCAATGTGGAGCTTGAGGGCTTATCACGGTGAAGACTTGAGGGCAAGTCTTTTTTCCCAGCTATGGGGGATTGATGCAGGAGCTTCTATAAACACACCGAACATTGGGAATTCAGCCCTAATTATTGAAGAATTGGATTGGGGAGGTCAAGACGCATTGAATACATGTGAAAACTCCTTTTTTGGACCTCATTTGGGCCTTGGAAGGCAAAAAAAACGTGGTCAGACTTGGACAAACCCCTGATGTGGAGCCACCATATTGATTTTAGAAAGATTTGCCGCAGGATCTTCTTGAGGATTTGTTTTATGATTCTGTTGTATTTCTTTTTTAGAAATGTTGCTCCAATATTTTATTCTATCCGCACCAGGAAGATTTGCATTATTTATTTTAGAAAGTTTTCTTTTAGGAGTTGCTTTTGTAATTTAGAAAGTTTCTTTTCCTAGTTAAAGTAGAAGTTGTTCTTTGTAATTTAGAAAGTTTCTTTTCCTAGTTAAAGTAGAAGTTGCTTTTGATTTAGAAGTATGGGGCTATATGTACTTGTAATGTAGTCTTTGACAATGGGTTCAGGATTTAATAATATTTTGATTTCTCTTTTAAGAGTTCTCTCTTGTTCTCTTGTCTCTTGGGTGGATTCCCTTGAGGACGAGTTCGTGGCTTCTCATACCTAGGTGGATTCCTTGGTGTGAAGTCTTTGTCGGAAACATCAATCAACTAGATCCATAGTTGTAGTGCCTTCCACTCCGTCATCTATCTTGTGTAGATCTTTTGATAACCAGTAAGTAACTACTCTACTCCTCCTCCACCATCTCATATTTTCTCTGAAATTTCCATAGCAAATTTTCAGCCTCAACCCAAAACTTTCCAAATCTTGTTCCATATCACTAAAACATTATAAATACATTTTCTCATATATCACAGTAAATACCGTTCCTAACTTAGAAAATCTCAATTAGTCACCAACCTATTTTAGCCTTAGAAAACTACCAAACCCATATTTTGGCTTACCTAAACTTCTTGATCATCATCACGGTCCCTGACCTTGCATCAAATTGTCGGTGGTTCGATCTGATCGATATGACTCATGGAGGTGGGGATTCGATTTCATCGGGTTTTGCTTTTCAGTTCCGTTAGATTCAGTTGTGTTGGCGACCGTGATCAACTTCGTTAATGAAGCCTTTTCCCGAATGGGGCATGTTTTCACGCCGTCGGCGGCGGTAAGTGCAGATTAAACGGGAGGCGTGGCCATGGGGAGAGGATTACGGCGACCATTTTACGGGTTCTAGCTGCGCTTGGCTCGGTTGAGAGATGGCCGGTTGCGAATCTGCATTGGTAAAATCCTAAGAAGAGCTGGTTGGTTCGGCATGGTATGGTTAGTCCGTCGGCCATGGATTGATTGAAAGTGCAAATATCTCGGGTTTACTATGATTGGGCTATATGATGTGTACATGAAGTGGTTAGTTCGCGATTCGAGTGTAGTCTCAACTGCCATTTGTTCCCAGTTGGTTTGGTTTTGCATCCCACCGTTAAGATGTCTGATTAGATAATAGAATTTCGACTTATGATGAGGAGAGATCTCAATGTCTATGAGTGGGATGGATAGGTTATCTCCTTGTGGAGTGGAGTTTATGCATCTCTCATAGCTCGTTGCTTATGCCCGGTTGTGGGTACATTCGAGTTCATTGGGTTTTCCGCCAGTTGGTTTGGTACTTTGCCATGGTTGTGGTTTGTTACGTAATGATCTTTGGTTGCCTTTGCAGGTTGTGGGCGGGGTCGGTTTTCTCTCTTTTGCCGGGGTGTGGAAGCAGCTCTGCTTTGGTTGGTTGTTTGTTGGCCTTGAGTGTGGGGTCTAGTTTCATGTTGATGGTGTTGTAGTTGGTGCCTGCCCTTCCTTCTTGGGGGTGGGTTTCGTTTTCTCACGGTTTTCCACGGCCGGTGGGCATGTCTTGCGGCTTGGGTATTTGGTGTACATTTGTTTCGGGTTGTTGCCCTTTCTAGTTTTAGGAGGTCTTTGTCCGTTCGGGTTTCTTGGGGCCTTGGGGCTCCTTGTATTGTCATTGGTTGTTGTTGGGCTTTTGCCCTTTTTGGAAATAAATTCTTACTTATCCAAAAAAAAAAAAAAAAGAGATTGGGCTAAGTTATCACTTAATTTTTTATCACTCACAACGTTACAAGTGATCTTAATTATAGCATAACATTTTTTACAACATATTTTGCATTTCAAGACCAAATAATGCGGAGGATGACTGGCAAAGTAAAGAGATGAGGGTGATTCGTGCCACGGTAGGGTGAGCGGAATCAACAAAATTTGTTTCCTATGTTCCTCCTACTGCCGTAGTCAAGCTACTGCAGCATAGCGGTCTAGGGTCGAACACGGGGATGGGTTTTCATCCTATGAATGATTTGCATCAGTGTTTGAAAATGGTGAGGCTTTGTTTGGTTTTGTGGATTTGTTTCGCTTGATGAGGTTTGTTTGTTTCTTGAATAAGCATGTGGTTTAAAGTGAGTTGTGAAATGGTAACTTTGAAGGCTTGAGTCAATCAGCTCGATAACATGGGGGTATTAAGGTGTCCTCGGGTTATTTCTCTTAGAGACCAAATAACCTATAGTCAAAGGCAAAGCTAGGATCTTTGTCTAATTATAAAACCTAACCTAGAACCACTCCTATTTGAGTCAAACCAAGTACTAAGCATTCAAAGTCCGTTAGGTTTTAAAACCCTAGCATTTAACCTCATTTCAATGGCTCGTAAATGGCATCTAAAGAATATCAGTGCATCTAGCATTAAGCATGCTGCTTGAACCCTAAGCTTATGCAGTATTGACGAAGGAACAACATTAAATGGCATTAAACCTAGTTTGGAAGGTATGGAACCATAAATGCGATCTGTATCATTTATAGCATGAGGACAGCACCAGTAACCCCAAAACCAAGCTAGCCACCCTCCTCTTCAAGCTGGGAAGCAGCCAAGCATCCCTTGAGTTGTCATCCTCAAGGGGTGTGTTTGGCAGCCTAGAAAATGAAAGAAAGAGGAGAGAGAAGAGAGCAAATGAAACCCTAAAATGAAAGCTACGGGAAACTTTATAAAATGAAAAGTTGCTTCAAAGTTGCTTAGGGTTACAAGTTTGTGGGGGTTTATATAGTACAACCCAAAGTGTGAAACTACCAAAATACCTAAAATATGAAAGTTACATAAGAGGCTAAAATGGTAATACACCAAAAAACGTGGTTGTTTAGGATCAAATATACAAAATCACGAGGGCGACCAATTTAGCTATGCGGGGGGGATTTGGCTGGCATAGAAAATTTCTCTGAGTACAATGAAATTTCGCTAGCCCTAGCCGAGGAATTCTACGAAGATAGCGAGGTGGGAGATTTCGCTATCAATAATTTCGCTAGCTGGCAGATTTCTCTAACCTAGTGAGGTATTGTGAGATGGCCGGGAATTGCAGGTGCACAAAGCTGGGCACGGTAGATTTCGCTAGCTAAAAAATTTCCGCTAATAACAATTCTCAATTTCGCTAGGATTGCGAAATTTTCGCTATGATTGCGAAATTTTCGCAATCCCAGCGAAATTTTCGCAATCATAGCGAAAATCCTGGGATCGCCTGTTTTGCTCACTGCATCTCACTGCATCTATGCATTCTCCTTCCTTCAAAATCCACTTCAAATTCCTTCATTTTTATGGTACGAAAACATGCGTGATTCCTCGGCATTCGCTTGCACGATATCTTTACGTCAGACTTGAACTAAATGACCGAGGTACTCAAAGACCTGCAAAATCACCAAAAACAAGCTCGAAATGGCATCAGTGGAACTAAGTGGACCTGCACACATCAATTGGCTTAATTGACATGATTAGTGCGCAAAAAGCACTCAAAACCTATCTTGGATAGGGCTCAAAATAGCACTTTTTGGGCACTAATCACACCCCCCAACCGACACGTTGCTAGTCCCTTAGCAATGCTAAAACAATAATGGGATGCATGCTGTGATTTTACAAAAAGTATATATGGTTCAAAAAGTGTATGTACAGATAAACATTACCTTTAAAATGAACAATTTACACCCTGTTAGAAAACCGACATGAGAGAACAGAAACCATATAAGAACAAGTTTTAGGTCAACATCGGATCCAAGGAAATCAACCTGAATTTCCACCGAAATCTAATGATTCCTAATGTAACCCGATTGAGCGATAAATTGCAAAATTATTCCCTCCCCCGACCTAACTCACGCCATGGCCTTAAAGCGTGACCAACCTAAATAGGATTAGCTACACTCTTATTTCTTTATTTGACTACATTGTAGGGTGCGTACTAAAAACTACGACTTCGCAGTCAGGTGAAGGTCCACGATGACTCCCGACCAATTAGGTTTGGGGCATCGAGCGAGGATCGCGGGCGCGAGCTGCGGACTTAGCGCCGGACTCGAGATGACCCGAGAATTAAGCACCTACAGCCTTCAGCTCTACCCCGTCCACCGTATAGCGAACCCAAGTCGATGACTCCCGACCGATTAAGGATTAGGGCATCGGGCTTGAGCTTTCGCCGTAGCACCCCTCGGACCCGTATTCGGGTTTCAAGGCAAAGCGTCACGACTTTTATTTTCTTTTCTTAACTTCTTTTTCTTTTTGCTTTTCTTTTCCTTTTTGGAAGACAACGTGGCCTTCATATATGGGTAGTACTAGCTGTCTGGGTTGTCGGCATATACAGGCGGCACAGGCGAAAAGGAGTACATAATTTCCTGGCCCTATTGAGTACGATCGGGTGTGCGGTGTTAATCTAATTAAGCTCAAGGGGGAATGTTTCAGCTTGAAACGCCAAAATCTCAATTGACCAAAAGCGAATCATGCATGGAATTGTCCTAGCATTAAGGTAACAATAGGGTTTTGATTCTCGATTAAAGGCAATTCGATTGTTCAATTAAGCAATTCAATTGTCCACGATTGAAGAGAAAAAGTAGATACCTGAAATAAAGACACAATACTGGCTAAGTATAGTAAAGCTTGTAAATAATGTTGTAAAGCTTTTGATATAACCAAAATGGCTAGCTCTAATCTGTTAAACATACAAAAAATATCACTTTACTCTTATTGGCTAGCACGCTGAATCTAAACAAAATCAGTGGCGGGTTGAAGTAATGTAAAACTATAAAAACATAACGAAGACACTCTTACCTCTAACTTCCTCCGGTAGAGCATAAGACATGTAATAGGGATAGGAAAGTTAGAGACGAGGAAGTATTACCACCTCAATCTCGTGGTGGTGGTGGATCCGGCATTCGCTGCTGCTTTATTGGGCGACATGTCTGGAATCTTTAGCTGGCGGCTCATCTCTGTAATTAGGAACATCACGGGAGACCAAGATGACTCATGATGCATAGAGCATGGTATGACAACGCTGAAGTGGTCGGCTCGAGTCAACCTACGATCCATTAATTTTTGTGTAGGAAGCTAACGAACGGGCGATCCATAACACGCTATCTCCACGATGCGGCATGAGCGTACTCAAGAGTCTTTGTCTTGTATATGATGGGCGGAAGTGTCGATGGGTGTGGCTGAAGCAGTGGGCGGAGGAGGATGGAGGAGATATATGCGGCAGCGGACTCCTCCATCTCGACCTCGGAGCATGTGCACATCTCTATCTCTGTGAGTCCTCACTCCGTCCGGTACCTCCTCTGGTCCATTCTTTGGAGAGAAAAAGAATGAGCATCACCATAGCTTGCTCCATAGTCAGGACCTGAGGGCATCTGATCCTCCTCTCAATCTGAGGCTCCTCTGGAAAGCCTAAGTGCTCCAGGACATGGCTCAGCAGTCGTGGCATCAATAAGGGTAGACTCTCTGCTCGAGCCAGGCCCTTTCGGTGGACCTTATCTTTGAAATGTAGTAATGCGGTCATCACCAACCACGGAGGCCCGGAGCAGAACCCCTGCGAGATCAGTCTGAGAGCTCGAGGATGGCCCCCTACAGTGGACGTAGTGCTGCGGCGGGAAAGAGGCTGGTCGGAGCGGATGATCAATAAGAGCATCGGCGGGCGCCTCCGAGTAGTATGGGTGCAGCGGTGGTGTCTTGAGAGCAAGATTGGACCATCTCTGAGTCGGTTGGGGCCAATCCTCGATAACCTCGAGTGGCTTTGCATTGGTGGCGGGCCCGATCTGATAGATGTCTGCCGCTCCCAGGAGACTCGGACGATCATCGATCTTGAATCGGGCTCCATTGAGTTTCAGTTGCTCCCCGGGAGGTCATAGAGATGAGTGGGAGGCGTAGAACCACCGGGTGTCGGCCTCGGCGTCATGAGCCGGCGGGAATGAATGTCTCCCGTCGACCTCCTTAGAATCCACCGAATCAGGGGGTCGACCATCGGTAGTGAACATCGTATCTGACTCCCGTAGAAATCCCTCGCGTGTAGTCCGACATTCCCCGGGATAGGATGCCCGACGAATAAGGGCCTCCTGATCCTCGAGGCAGGCGATAACTGAGGCGATGAGGTCGCCTCCGCTGCTGACGGGGACTGTGATGGCTGAGGCCTGGACGATGATGACTCCCCCGGTCCGGAAGTACGGGCCCGCTTGGAGGGCCGGGCCCTCCTGGATCTCCTCTGTGGCACTGGTGAAGGGGCCCGGGGTCCCATCCGTGTCTGGTATCTCCTGAATCCCTGAGGCTCCTCGGGGGCGCCACGGACCAAAGCTCTAGGGCCCGGAGGCTAGGCCGGAGCTTACTCCTCTACGCTTCGAAGTCTTGAATCGACCCGAGGCCTCAGGCGGGACCCACCTCTAGTACGAACCATGATTGTAATCTGAAGGACTCGGAGGCGGGCGAGAGGAAGTAGTGCTCGAGGGACGAGGGCCGTCAGGGCTCGGTGACGAGGTGGACGAGGGCACGGGCATAGCGGGGGCTTCGAGCTCTGCGGGCTGGGGCTCACTGCCGAATGCCGAGGGACGGGCGGTGGGACCACTGGACACAAACGAACCAGGGCTCGCGGGTAGTGAACCAGGGCACGGCACGGCGGCACGGCCGAGGACGGCAGGAATACGGGCCGCGAAACGAGGCGGCGCGATGGCAGCTCAAAGCGCGAATAGACGACAGTGGGTGGGTACCGGTGGGCTGTAGTAATGGCCGGTGCTGTGATGTATCCCCAGCGGGGCGTGGCTAGGAGGCTCGGGGCTCGGGCGGCGTGTGAGGCTAAGACAAAACCCGGGGCTCGGTTGCAGGGAGAACCGGAGTTCGGCTAGGAGAGGGAGGGAGAGAGAAATGATGTGAATCACCGGATGTTCCCTCCCATACTCCCTTTATAAAACTGATGCTTGATAGAAGAGTCACTGCTATTATAGCGAAGTGAGCCAAAATCTACTTCACTGCAATTCGAATTTTATTCTGATATAAATAATATAAGAATAAAGATTATCATATTAAAATATATCTAAAAATTTATTATTAAATAATATTAAAATAAAATTACTTAAAAAGGGTAAGTTACTAAAAATAGAAAGTTACTAAAAATAGTAACTATTAAAATTAACCAACTTAAAACAAAAAGCAAAAATATTGGAGCTGCAATTTGGTTTTAGTGAACACGAACTTGGCTCGGCTTCCACGATTCATTTCATGGAGAATTGAGGAGGGAGGGCTCTGCCCCGGCGGTGGCACAATCGGCTGCCTTGATGTGATTCCTCATTCATTGGATTTTACTTCTCGCGACAAGATTTGGGCTGACCAAATTCTCTCACGATGTTATTGATGCGATTCTACCTGATTGCTTCACCTTGGTTGGCTGTTTTACGATTCATGGACGGTTAAGCCACGAACTCACGATCAAGCGAAGCGGACTTCATTATTTCCTTCCACTTCACCTTCGATGATTTGGCGACAAATAGAAAATATTGAAACCAATGTCCTTGTTGCCAAATGTGAGAACGCATTACCACATTTCGACGATTGATGATTGCATTAGGTGGCGTAGTCTTCCCTAGGATAATTGGCACATGATTTGGCTCATTTGCTATTATGGCTCGGTGTCCAAGCACTACAAAATCTACTGGGTAGTAGAGATTTGCCTACCTTGACAACGTGCTAACTATTCCCTTGGGAATCTTTACCGATCGATCGACCCGATGATAGAGTGATGTTGGTAGGTTCAGCTCTCGAGCCATTGTATACACAGTGTAGCGGTGGGTTTGTAGCTCATAAATCTAACATTGCTTTGTCTATACAAGTCCCACAATGTTGGTTGAAATTGTAGGGATCTGGATCCTTGTATTTATTTGGGTTCTTGCTTTGGATTATCGGCGTGACTTTTCAGGTTAAAAATGCCTTTTTCTCGATACCCGATCCACTTTTTTGATTGTACAAGATCCTTTAAAACTTTGCATAGGCGGGGACTTGTTTGATGATGTCCAAATAGGGTATGTTCACCTTCACCTGCCTTAGGACTTCTAGGATGCACCTTTCTTTGGGATGCCTTCTTCTTGCTTCTTAGTGCCTGGGGAAATGGAGGTGGCATGCAGTGCTTCATTAAGTCCTCCTTCAGGAAAATGTGTTCTGGCTCTAATTCTTCTCCTTTTTTGGTTTCCTCTACAGGCTTGGGCATTGGCTGATCAACCTCACCACCTCTCGGGGTGATTGCCGCCTTGACCTCATCCATTCCTGAATTGCTGGATGAACCTATCTCATGCACTCCTTTTGGATTTGGCAATGTTTGGGAAGGGAACCTTCCTCTCTCCTGTACCTCCAGAATATTGTTGATCTTTGTGATTGAATACTGCAAGTTGTCTATTTTCTGATTAAGATTGCTCTCAAGACCATATTCTCTTGTTGATGTACTTTCTCTGAGTGTCAATCCTTTGTACCAATTATTGCATTGATCCCTTTTTGTTATTCCACAAAATTGCCTACCACCTTTGCTCAAATTCGGTATCATTGTTCGAAGCTGGAGAGTGGATGATGGTGGTTGTGGTTGAGATGAGGAACCAAACTGTGGTTTGGCACATGGGGGCACATAGGCAGGGGGATTAGGTTTCCAGGATAGGTTAAGGTGATTTTTCCAATTGGAATTGTAGGTATTACCATATGGGGCATTAGGTTGTGGCTTGTATTGACCTACAGCATTTGCATATTCTGACATCAAATCCTTCACTGATGGAGCAGTCGGATGATGTTCTCCTGGATTGGCAGTGGGTTGACAACTGGTGAATAGGTGCTTTGTGCGTGTTTTAGATCCTTTGCACGCACTTCATAGACCTCTTTCCTTCTAGCTCCTCCACCTTCCTAGTTAGGGTTGAGATTTTGCTGTTTTCATGTCTCACGAGAAGTGTAAAATTCCTCCCTTTGGTGTCTTTGAGGGAACCTCATTTTCTCCTCTCTCGGGTTTGGCTCATCCCAGCCCTTGAGTTTACGCCACATAACCCAAGAAATCCATGGCCTCGTCAGGGTTTTGCTCAGAAAATCACCTCGCGCATGGTTTCTAGTGATTTCTTCATGGTAGGGGACATGCCATTATAGAATGATTCACTAACATCCAGGTGTCGAACCCATGATGTGGACAAGCCTTTGATGGTATCCATGAATCTCTCGACATTGGTAGAATTTCTCTCCATTGTCATGAAGTAGAGTAAGTGTAGATTTGCCTCTTATTTATTGGTCTTAGTTGCGGCTGAAGGAATTTCTTCAAAAATTCAGCTTGAAGATCGGCCCAATTTCTAATAGTCCTTGGCCTCAGTGAATTGAGCCAAATTTTTGCCTTGTCTTTGAGTGTCAGTGGAAATGCTTTCAGCTTGAGCAAATCCATGTCGGTTATACCTTCCTTAAAAGTAGTGCATACCTCCTCAAAATCCCGTATATGTGAATATGGATTTTCATTCTCCATACCATGAAAAGTGGGAAGCAGGGGCACTAGGTAGGGTCTCACTGCCACATCTTGAGGTATGATGCGGGAAGGAGCAACTCTAGGAAGTGTATATGGTCCCTCATTGACCTTTAAGTTGTTGGATTCACTGGGGTACCCGAGTGACTTTCTTTGTTCTTCGAATTAGAGGATCCATATTTTCACTTTGTGTACACGGCTTCCTGGCTTTGTTCAAGTGGTGTGCAGTTCTTTGCGATCTACCTGAATTGTCTCTATCAACGGGTGCATACACACACTTGTTACACAAAGGTGGAGCCTGACAAAGAACAAAGGAAAACTTGCCCAAGGTGAGTGTTAGTTAAAGCGGCCCGAAAATTTGTAAAAAAACAAAGCAGTCTGCGATCACTTTGCCCGAGTGAAGAGAAAACTTGCAGGTTCACCTTGCACTTAATTCAAAGGAGTGAAGACTCACCTACACTTGTAATGTGGATTACAAGTACACATCAACTCATCAAGCTGGTTTGGCACCATCCCGACAGTAGGCGCCATTTGATTCGTGCCCACGGTAGGGTGAAACGGAATCAAACGAAAATTTATTTCCTATGTTCACTCCTATTTGCGGCGAGTCAGAAACTCTGCGGCATAGCGGATCTAAATTCGAACACGGGGATGGGTTTTCATCTATGAATGATTTGCATCGGTGTTTGGGAAAATGGTGAGGCTTTTGTTTGGATTTGTAAGTTTGTTTCAAAGCGGTGAGGTTTGTTTGTTTCTTGAGCAGTGTAATGGTTTAAAGTGAAGCGTGAAATGGTAACTTTGAAGGCTTGGGTCACTATTTCGATAACATAGAGGTATTAAGGTGTCCTCGGGTTATTTCTCGCATTAGGGCAAATGACCTATAGTCAAAAGCCAAGCGGGATCTTTGTCTAACTACTAAACTAAACACTAGAACCACTCTATTTGAGTCGAACCAAGTACTAAGCATTAGTCCATTCGGTTTAAAACCACAGCATTTAACCTCATTTCAATGGCATCTAAAGAATATGTCTGATTATCCCATTAATGCATTTGTGAGCGAAGCGAGCATGAGACGTATTGCACTTAAGTATTGATAGGAACAACATTAAATGGCATTAAACCCTAGTTTGGAAGGTATGGAGACTCTCGTAAAGTACACATCATTTATAGCATGAGGACAACTGCGAAACAACCCCAAAGGAAACCAAGCTAGCCACCCTCCTCTTCAAAGCTGAAGCAGCCAAGCATCCCTTGGTTGTCATCCTCAAGGGTGTGTTTCTAACTGCAACCTAGAAAATGAAAAGAAAGAGGAGAAGAAATGAATGAAACCTAAAATGAAAATTTGAAACTTTTATAAAATGAAAAGTTGCTTCAAAGTTGCTTAGGGTTACAAGTTTGTGGGGGTTTATATAGTACAGCCAAAGTGTGAAACTGCAAAATACCTAAAATGAGATTACATAAGAGGTTAAAATGGTAATACACCCAAAGCGTGGTCGTTTAGGATTAAATATACAAAAATCACAGGTGCAGTAATTTCGCTATGCAGGGGGATTTCGCTAGCATAGCGAAAATTTCGCTAGTCTAGCAAAATTTCGCTAGCCTAGCGGGAGATTCTGAGATAGCGAGGTGGGAGATTTGGCTATCATGATGAATTTAAGCTGGCTAGGCGAAATTTCGCTAGCCCTAGCGAGAGGTGTTGTGGGATAGGCGAGTGCAGGTTTTCGCTAGACGGTGGTTAGGCTGGCTAGCGAGAGTTGGCTAACCTAGCGAGATTCTCAGTTCCATGGGATTGCGAGGAATTTTAAGCTATGATTGCGAATTTCGCAATCCCGGTAATTTTGCAATCATACTTGAAAATCCTGGGATGCTGTTTTACTCACTTTATCTATCTCTTTACATCTATGCATTCTCCTTCCTTAAAATCCACTTCAAATTCCTTCATTTTTATGGTACGAAAACATCGTGATTCCTCGACGTCGGCACGTATCTTTACGTCGGACTTGAACTAAATGACGAGGTACTCAAGAGACACACCAAAATCACCAAAAACAAGCTTGAAATGGCATCAGTGGAACTAGAGTGGACCTGCACATCAATTGGCTTAATTGACATGATTGAGTGCGCAAAAGCACTCAAAACCTATCTTGGATAGAACTCGAAATGCTTTTTGGGCACTAATCGGAGGGCTCTATCTTGAACGCCGGGTAATTTTAGCGGCTCCTGTCTCCCTTTTGACTCATCATTAAAGAAAATTTAATTCAATTAAATTTGAGGTTGCCTACATCAACTTTGTTTAAGACATCCTTTATATCTTAGGCTAAAACAATGTTCTCTTAAATATTTTAGGGGTTTGGATGTGAATCCATAGATTTCATTGTTAAGTGTGTCAATTGACCAATAATCATCATGTTTATTTTCCCTTGAGTGATACAAAACATTCTACCCCTTTTACTTTAATGCATATCTATGTTTAGGATCCTCACATTCCTAATGTTAATTAGACTCCTTGGATTTTTTCTGTTGTTGATGATTATTCAAGAATTAGATGGATATCCAAGAT
The DNA here is from genome assembly GCA_016808115.1 of Tetrastigma voinierianum. Taxonomy (NCBI): domain Eukaryota; kingdom Viridiplantae; phylum Streptophyta; class Magnoliopsida; order Vitales; family Vitaceae; genus Tetrastigma; species Tetrastigma voinierianum. The sequence goes on along the minus strand of JAEQBH010004440.1, from coordinate 263,364 downwards.
ATATTGAGTTTGATGTGAGTAGTCTTTCCAACATTTCATCTGGCAGTTAGCACTCACATTTGGAAAATGAATCTCAAAGTAGTACAGACAATGGAAGAGATTTGTTTTATTCAAAATGGGTGTATTTTAACGATATCTTGTTCTTTTAAAGAAGAAATTCTTCATGCTTCTAGACTAAACCACAACCAAATGGTATTGATATATATACATTATCATTATTATTATTATTATTATTTTCTTCCGTCATCTCCCTAGGAAGAATTACTAGAAGATAGGATACCGAAATTTAGATCGTTCCTTAATTTGCCTCTTGCAAGATACAGTGTGATTGTTGAGTTGTAGACAAAGTACTGTTTCAATCCAAGCTCTGATTTAGGTCAAATATTTGGAAATCCCCAAGAGCGTCTAATCATGCGAGTAGCAGGATCTACAGAGTAGCTAAATAAAGCTGGAAAAATGAGTAAAACCATACATGAAACAAAGGGTACAACGTCAGAAATTTCTCACGAAAAACAAATAAATAATAATCATCAGAAATTGCTAGAATCCACATCACAATTTAAGGAAGAAAATTCAACAAAAATTTTCTGATGAGATAGATAAACAAATATATTAACTGCATTTCCCTCCGGTCTTCTATCTAAAATTAGATATTCTCCCTGAACATAATAAATTAGGAAAACTAACTACACAATCATAAATTTATTTCAACCAAGTGTTCATAAATAGTTGAAGCCAAAAAAGTTACAAGATTTGTGGGTGAGAAACGAGTATTTGTGTCCTTAGTTGCATAAAACCGATCCAGAAGCTTTTTTATGTGATCATGCATTGTTGCATCTGTACCAATGCTAGCCTAAGAAAACAAGTAAAAGGAAAGGAAGGGTTTACCATCAATGTTTGAAAAAGTAAACAAAATTACGATTCATAAGAAGACGCCCCGATAGCGGCTTAAGCAAGCAAGATGATCTTCATTGCTTTATCCATGCGGTTTAGCCGTCGGCTTCACTTAAAAGTGGGGGTGGTCTTGTAACTCGAATCAAGAGTCAATGTCGTTGGAATGGCGCAATGGTACCAAATGTAGGGAATAATCGCTGACTTCCTTATATGCATTATGTAATATAAAACATAGTGAGCGCCAATACTCACGAAATTCTGATACCATCTTGGTCCGATTGTTGCTTATCTAATCAAACAATTTAAGAAAACATGACAAATATCAAATTACTTGATTCTATAATGTTTGATACCAAGTAGCTCATCGCGCATTTCACCTTGCTTTATTTCCCTCATTTCCTTATATAGACACTGGCTTAGTTTGAACTTCAGATGCTAATTTTCCTAGGTCTATTATCAATGGTTTTCTTTGTAGCGCTGAAACTAGGGTGCGACTACCGTCGACCATGAATACTCGTGAATGTCGGGCGACCCGACATTTTTCACGAAAATCGGACAGAGTCTCCTTTGTACGGGGAGCTCTACCCAAATACAAAACCTGCATATACCTGTCCCAAACAGTGCAATATATCCAATATATCCAATATATCCAATCACGCGAGTATCTGGCCCTTGGGCCTGGCTTGATACTCATAATACACACTAACTATAATCCAATATACCCAATAGTTCTAAGGTTAATAAATTACTCTTATGCAGCATATCAAAATTAGAAATTCTAATACATGTAGGAAAATCATCAAAGCCACGCCCGACTTTCTTCACGAGCTGGCCCTACAGGGCCAGGCGTCCCTTGCACGCTCCTATTACCTTAAAATATCCATCGACAAGGTGAGGCTAATGCTCGGTAGTGGAATCGCCCTAGAGTGGGCTACTCCACCTAAGTGCGGAGTCTGATGTTCCAAAGATAAACATACATTCAGCCAAGATGCATGATCCTACTTGAATATACATGACCCGACTCAGATTCAGGAGTCCTCACCGACTCCATCACACTATTCATACCATTATAGAAAATTATTATTTTGTTTGTTTTGTGGACAACCCTCAGTGTGTATATATCAATTGGGCGCTCAGGCCGATTGATATATTATTTATTTAATGGACTACCTCAGATGAATATCAATTGGGTAGCTCAGAAGCGGTTATATTTTTAATTTGGACTACCCTCCAATAATTAATATTTTTAGACAACCCTCCGAACCATTTTCTCTAGACTCATCTCATGCACTCACTCCTATAATCCTAGGGTGTTCCAGTGCATATGGAATGCATGTATACCAATTCCAATACAGTCTAATTCACATGTAAATATATAAACATGCATATATTTACAAAACAATCAATTCACACCATCATGTCATGTAAATTTCTCATTTCATTACATCAAAATACATAAAAATTATGAGAATTATCTCTTAATTTCATGTGGCTAGTCGTCTACTCAAAATCTATGAAAGTAAAGCGGTAAATTAAGCAGCGAGAGTGATTATTTCTAATCGATTGTGGGCGACTGCGACTTGTCTCAAATCAAATTGGTTCGTGGCCATTTACCGCTTGAAGGTACATTGGGATATAGGATACTCATGGGCACGGAGTAGTTGTTAAATGACCAACTCTCCTATAAGCTCGAAGCTTGTAGGATTTAGGTTTAATCATGAATATCATGTCTTTCAAGCTGATAGTATTTAAAGGATGAGGAGGATACTTCCTTCTCCTATTTGTCTAGCTTTGTCACCTAAGTGGCAGAAAAGTCAAATGCTCAAAGGTATTAAGGAACCTCTCTTTAGATTGTATTGAAACAAACCACAGCAAGGTTCTTATGACTCCTTTATTGCGATGGGTTTCTGAACACGCATCTAAATGAAATTATAGCAGCCGCAGTATAATCAAATAGATGTCACTACAAATTAATAAAATCGGTGAGTTTAAAAGCTTTTAAAAATCTTAAAAGAAAGGAAAAAATATCTAGCAGGATTCACAACACATCCAATTGAAAGTAGCGGTGCCTTCATCAATTTATGAGAGCGGTTGATGGTCAGGGCTCTTAGATCATGTGATTTGGCACCTCAGTATCTTTCAACAACAAACTTCAAGCGTAGGGAGCGACAACGAAGAATATTATACCCAATATCCTGATTGCACATTCTATTGGAAACCTCAGTTGTAATTTGTGGAAAATTAGGTAGGGCCATACTTCAATTCCTAACATGAGGACCATAACTTAGAACAAAATGTCTATCATCAATGACAATATCAATAACAAATGCATCTCTCAACGGCATTATGCGGAACCTAGTGAAAAGAAGCATAATCGAGAATCTATTCTGCTTGAAGAGAGTTGGAATGGGTTTTATTTCTCGGCCTGAGAGGAAAGACCATAAAAGATGAAAAAAAAAAAAAATTATACAGTGGATTGATGGCTCCTCAAACCTATGAATAAAAATTGATATAGTAGAAACAATCTAAATGCATCCGGAAGATCAACTAATAATAGAAATCAAAACAAAAGATAAGATTTATTTAAATTATGAAAATATATATTAATAGAAATGTAGACATAAAAACACTAAGAAATTAAGTATTTGAGTGAAAAAAGTACTTACTTGCCTATCATTGCATCGACAAATAATTAGTTGAGTCCCAAACGAGATTAACGCAGTTATGGATTTCCACGAAACTCCCAACATCACCCATCAAAAAATTTGAACTAAAGAAGAAAATTGAAGTTAAGGAAAACCTAGCTGTCAATTAAAGCGGAAAGCGAGCCTCACACATGAGATGACGATTAGCTGCGTCTGAACCTCGAAGCACTTCAAATGCAATTTTCTCTCCTCTACCATCTGATCGAGCCCTGGCTTACAAGCCATGGCACTTCCCTAACTTCCTCCTCAGGAGTCCTCTTGATGTCCAGATTTGTGTCTAAATGAAAGACAAAGATCCATGTCAGCTGTTCAATCCATTAGCCTAAGTCGGTTTGATATCAAACGGTAGCTGTCCCACTTGTGACTCGAACTTGGGTCAAGTCTTAGCAACATTTGCATTAAAACTTGGTTTGGGGACATCACGATTCAAACCCTCGTGCTTATTCATTTCCTACTGCAAATGAGGCGGGATATCGGGTGTATAGCCTAAAGCCCATTTGATAGTTGATTTCCCAAATCACATATTCTGCCCAACTGCCTAAACTTTTGTAATGAGTGCTGAATACTAAGAGCTTCTAAGCTTTTCCGAATTAAATGAACTCAAAAATATTTGTTTTGCTCATTTCTCCTCATTGGAGTGAGAGGTGTTAGCTCTATCTTGATAGTAAGTTTAATATCCATTATTGGTTGATTGTCTTGACCGATTGCGAACTAGAAGGGTAGCAATTGTAAGCCTTAAGTTTGATTCATGAATTAAATCATTTGCTTATTCACACTAAGGGCTTTTAAGTCAATCCAACCTCACATTTCCATAACCAAAAGGAAAGCCTAATTCACTAGGGCGGGACGGATCGGTCTTCGTCGGTGAAAGAAAGCGGACCTCGGGGGCAGACTTGCGGACGGGGGCACGGTAGGAGTGGGCGGGTCACGGGAGTGCCATTTGCGAAGCGGTCTTGAACTTCGGGCTATTAGAATTGTGTGGGTGACTACCATTTGGCGGTGTTGGCCGCGGATGGAGTAATTGAATTAGAATAGCTTGTTGTAGAGGACCTTCCTTCCCTGCGTCCTTAGCTACTAGTTCCTTATTGATTATCTTGCCACCACCTTAATAAACGACTTCTCCGCCACGTTGACACCCTCATCTTTGCCTATCCACCTTCAATTTTCCCTTAGTTTTTATTTGAGAGGTGATGAGCTTAAAAGTCATCTATTTTAGCCCATTTTCTGTTTGATTTTCATCCCTGAAATGAATAATTAATATCTGAAATATGAAGAAACTCACCAAATTGTTATTAGCGGGAAGAGAGAAGAAAGTGAAAAATCTGACCAATAAGTGGAGGAAAAGTGCGGTCGAGATAGCGGAGCGAAATGGAAAAGAACTGGCTGAGTCATTGATGGAGTTTTGGGGTTTTACCTGTCCAGTCATGAGGTCGCGACATCGAAGTGAAGGGAAATGCGATTCGGGTCGCGACATGGATGTAGATATTGAGGTCACGACAGGAGGCCCATCTTGAGAAAATTTGCAAGGAAATGTAAAGGCGCGTCGCGGCGTGAGTGAAGTCGTGACATCAAATTACCAGTTCAAAGCTACATAGTCATAAAATCAGTCATGACAACATATTGATGTCTGACATCAGAAAACAGTTAAAGGCTACGCGAAAGACTTAAGTTGATGTCGCTGACGTGGGATCAGTCGCGACATCGGGCTTTGTTGATTAAGAAAGCGAGAGAACTAAGTTGATGTCGCGATGTGAGATTGATATCACGACATCGATGATGTCACGAACAAGAGGAATTTGAAGTCCGCATCAAGAACCATCAAGAGAGAAGAGCGCAAGCCATAAGTTGATGTAAGGCATGAGATGAAGTCGCGACGCGGTTTTGCTTTCGGTTGAAGGTTGAAGCTTCATGAAGTGAGGTCGCGACAAGATATCGATGTCGTGACATCAGGAACGACCAGATCAAAGCTGCAAAGACGTGAAGAGATGTCGCGACAAGATATTGGCGGTAGCGACATCAAGGCGCGGTTGAAACCTCACGGTTCCATAAGATGATATCCATGACAAGAGATTGATGTAGCGACATCGACTATCGATTGAAGGCTGCGGATGAAATGAGCTAATGCTCCGCGACAAGATATTGGCGTCACGACATCAGGAAGAACAATTGAAACCTACCAAGGCGTGAAGATGTCGCAACAAGATATTGATATCAGCGACATCACAAGATTGACGAATCAAACACACGCCGAGCAAGTTGATGTCGCGGCGTGAAGTTGATGTAGCGACACTCGATGATATCCACGACGAAGAGCTGAAGTGTCCAGCGACTTGAACAGTAGGTGGGCCAAACCATTTTGAAACCCACGGCGAGGCTACATTGGATTAGGACCCAATTGAGGAACCCTATAAATATGCGGCTATCCCGGCTCATTAAAGCGACTTAGGCGGCTGAGGCAGAGGAAGTGCGGATAGGTAGCTCATTTTCTTTATTTTCTTTTCTTTTGCTTTATTTTTTCTTAATTTTTTTTTATTTCCGTCGTTTTAGAGCAGATTATGCTCTCCTATTTTTTTTATTTTAAAGTTTGTATTTTACGAATCTGGATGTTATCGTTTGGTGAAAGTGAATGCGATTTCAATTTCTTTTCAAATTACTACCTGGAATGTTTGAAGTTTAGACAAATTTCTGGAATTCGATTGTTTCAGTTTCAAATTGCAGTTATTCTTATGATCAGAGGAATGTTGTATCATTGGTCGATGGTGGGGAATCCGGCTTCCGTGGTAGGCGTTATAGTGAATTTATCTTTCACGTAGTCGTTTCCGGCTTGTTAATTTGATTAATGAATTTGCTTACGGTTTGGGTTTATTGTCTTGGGATCTGAATCTCCGGTTTCTTATACCCGTTAAGATTTGCGTCATTGCTCTGATTTCAAGGAGGTCCTCTGAGTGACACAGAGAAGACATTCCTGAGAGTAATGTACATTTCTTTGAAGGTATACTGACCTGCTATTAGGGATCTTTTGAGCTTTGTAAGTTCCTTAGATAAATCCTCTTCTCACTTGAAATCAAAAGAGCGAGTTGAATGAGTTATCTATTTAAACAAGCAAGAGAGTTCACCTCGGTCGGATGGCTGAGGCTAATCCGGGTGTTAGGCTGTGATATAATCAAGGAAGGGAACAGTCTATTCTAATTTCGAGGAGGAGCGATGCGGAAGTTGTATATCCTTGTGGCCAGATAACTTGGGAGCTAAGGTTCTGGTCCATAAAATGGGTATGAAGTATTTACCAAAGAAAATACCCAGATTAGAAGTCCCTTTTTAAAGTAGTTATCTAAATTCCTGTATTCGAGAGAGATCGGGTCATAAATTAGATGATGAAATGTGAAGTGTGGAGAGATCGACTACCTTCTAGCATGTGAATGATTTTGAAACTTGAGATAATCAAGAAATTTTGTGGAATTAACTACAGGAGTCGATAGTTCACTATAACTGCTTTTCTATTGATGTGTCTTCGGATAACTATTCGGTATTCATTTCTTTTATTAGAAATTAGCTATTCTTTATTCTTTATCTTCCAGTTTGTTGGATAGTTCAGTTATTTTCCTTTTGTTCGTTCAATTTTCCAGCACCTTAATGCTGGATCTACTATCATTTGGTAGTCCAAATAGTATAGAAATTGAGTAGTCAGGGTAGTTGATTTAAAATTCTTGAGATCTCTGTGGGATCGATATCTGGACTTAAATCCATTTTATTACTTGTCGACCTGTGCACTTGCAGAATATCAGACGAAAACCAAACTTTGAAAATATTTACTCTAAGAGATTGGTGGTTTATATAGTATAAGGATAACAAGTTTTGGGGTCGTTGCGGGGGATTAGACAATAGTCCTTTGGTAATAGTGTCATAAATTTGTATGTGTGTTTTGGTTCGGTCAACAAGTTTTATGGCGCCGTTGCCGGGGATCGAAAGAATTTTGTAATCAATATTCAGATGGAAAGAAAAATACTAATTTGGACATTTTTAAAGAAAAAAGAAGAACAAAATAAGCGTTTCAGCGAGTGAATCTTGTAATGCGACCTTTAACAACCCATATTGAAAATGTTTGTTGATTAGGCTAATCCATTGATCGAGTGTACTTTGATTTCAAGAAGGCGGCTCTAAATCTCTGACCCTTGCGGATAAAGTTAGGCCGGTGTAGCCAACCGGGAATGTGCGGAAAATAAAAGACCTCAGGAGCATGACACTATGGAGAATTTATGGAGATTCATTCATCCACAATAAATATTTAGCAATGAAACAGGGCCAATCAATGCTAATAGTTTTCCGAACTCGAACCCCGTACTTGATAACCATGGTCAAGCGGCATCGAGTTTTAAATTCATCCCACTGAAGATCCAAACGAGCACCTGGGAAGATTCCTCAGGATGGCTATTACTGTTAAGTTGAATGGTGTGGAGCCAGAAGTTATTCAGTGCCAGTTATTCCCATTCTCTTTACGAGATATGGGCTATGACATGGTTTAACTCCCTACCGTATGAATCACACAACACATGGAAAGAGCTAATTGAGAGCTTATTTCAGCAAATTCTTTACCCCATCACTTCCCTACGAACAAGAGTACCAATTCAAACATGGGAAAGTGAGAACATGTATCTTTGATAGGAAGATTTCTTTGAATCCTGACATTAACTCATGAAATTTCGGGGAGAAATAAGCGGTAGAGAGGGCAAAGAAAGGAATGTGATAGACGGTGTCGGCCATGGGGGCCAAGAAATGGATGCATTGATACATTGGTTGAATGGAGGAAGTCCAACTAAAAGCTAAAAGCAGACGAGTTGTGGAAAGAATGAAGATTACTTACGAAGAAGGATCTACAAAAATCACATTCGGAATGGTGATATAACATATTTGGAATAAAAGGGTCTCTCTCATTCCTTTCTATCTTTTATTGCAATTGAGTTGAAATAATTGTTGGGATTTTATATTTGAGTAGCATGATTGCAAGTTTGGGGGAATTTATTTTTTATCTTGCATGAAATGCTTAACTAATGAATATGAGGAAATAATAGAAAGTCGATTTCTGCATGATAAAATAAATTGAGTTGTGGTTGATTTGGTGACATTGAACAAGCGTGATGTGCGTAAGTTGGATTGTTATTGTTTTGAGACATAACACGAGGTTCGAGAGGATTGACCCGAGGATGTGAAGATGAAGAATAATAAGTGGAAAAGAAAGCCAAATTAAGTGAGGGTGAGTCATAGCAGAAATAAAACATTCTGTCATAACTTAGAAACCCGATAAACGTAGCTTCCAGTGAATTAATGTCCTGGAACTTTATTGCCCAATAGATAATGAAATAACTTCAAAGGTAAAGTTAAAGCAGTAACCTCGGTGTCTAAAATTCACTTTCGAGTCCAAACGAACTAAAATTCACCCAAAACATACGAGAATAAATGGCAATAATCTGAAACGAGAAATCCATCTTTTGATCTAGATTGATGCGGCTGGAATATCCTCGATTTCAAGGAGCATAATCGAGAGGAAAATTAAGGCATTCAAGAAAAGCGTTCCAAATTCTCGAAAAGCCGAGAAATCTGGATTGAAAATACAAAGCGGAAATAAATAGATGAATCTCATTTAATCTTCCCATAGAATTGAAGGAAATCATAATTGACTTTGTTCTTTCAAAGACACACACCTCACTATAAAGGGATGGAAGAACAAGGAATTAGAAACAAACGAAAGAATGAAGGGAATGGAAAATGAGAGTATGAAAAGAAAGCGTTAAAGGTGCAAACACTGTTTTATGGAATGAGTGGAGTCGGAAAACAAATCAATTCCACTAAGTGTTCCATAAAACGTTGTTTCACCCAGAAAGCTGTTGATGGGAAGGGAATATGGATTAGTTAGAATCCATCAACCAAGAAGCTCAAGAAAGGTGGACGGTCCCCGATTTGTTAGAGCGACCTTGTTAGCGGTCGAGATCGCTCATCGAGGCTGAGTGCGGGACCGATTTTGGGCGGGGGATGCAACATTCTGGAGAAGAGATAGGATTTTAGAGCAGGAAATAGAGTTTTTCTTGAATTTAGTAAAAAATGTTTGTAAATGAACAGTTGGTGTAATATCGAAATCTTTTTGATATTTGAATAAAATTCTGTTGATTTACAAATTGGTTGATCATGATGTGTGGATTGTGTTTCTGTACTAGTTTATTTTCTGTTAGAATCAAAATAACATTTATGTTCTGTTCAATTTATCTGAAAGAATGGAGAACATGAATAACGAAACTGGAACTAAGAGTATATCTTGTCTTGTTGATTCGATTGGAGTTGAAAACTTCGAGAAATTAGTTGGTCCCGATATAACAAAGTATTTGGGTAAACTAATGTAATTAGACAGTGAATAAACACAAGTCTTGAAGGAATTAATACACCTCGGTCAACAGCACCTTTGAAACTTTGACTGAAATTAGAAAAATTTACGGGAATTCGATTGTAATCACGATCCACAGAACTTGTTTGAATATTGATTGGCGAAATCTAGTTGAAAACAACTGACAAAAAATAATCTGAGCCATTATTGAGCAGTTTGAGCTTTTCCAACACCCACTATGTATATGCTTTTGCATACACATAGTCCACTGAATTTGAGCGAGATATTCCATGTCTTGAAATAAGCCAATGAAAGCCTGACCATCCTTTATCACCTAAACTTCAATAAGAACCTATGATCACGAGAACTCAAAAGGAGAGGAAAGAGATGAAGTTTGGGGAGTTTGATTAGGAAAGGCAAAGAGATGTCTAGGAGAAGGTGAAGGAAGAGAGATCGAAGACGGGAAAATGCAAAAGGAAAGAAAGCTAAAAGAATAGTTTTTGTCTTGTGGCCTAACTCTCTTGGTGGAATTAAGTTCTTGAGGTGTTTCAACACTATTACCTTAATATACCATCAGCATGGGGCTACTAACCAAGAGTTAAGCTAAGGTGTTGTAGAAAGCTTTAAAAAGACAAAAACATAGCATAATTCCTAGGGGCGATTAGAAGGAAAAATTCCCCCAATCGAATTCTGAGAAGAGGGTGGGAGCATACAACTTTGAAAAGAAATTCAAGGTGGAGATCCCAGGCAAAGTTTGGGGAGTTTTAGGAGGGAAATAGCGGTTGAGGGAGAAAGAAAAAGAGTTTGGGTAGTCTCGACCTAAAAATTCATTCATCTACCCTTTTTACCCAGGCCTAACATTACAACCAAAAGACGATTGATTTTGAAGGTTGGAATCACCTACATTAGTGGAGATCAATATGAAAAACAAGCATATGGGACTTGAATAAACAATTTAATAAAACTCGCAGAAGATTTACTAAAACTAAGAAGAAGTTACTTGAGAAAGGATTGTTGACTGCGCTTTACAATTAAGACTTGGTAAATAAAAATTTGTTTAAATACATTAGTTTATCAAGAAATTTTGTGATAAAAAAGTTATACCATGCTTTATTCTTTCATACGGCGATGCTTGAATTAACGATATCTTTTAGTTACAGATTAGAAGGTAGACGGATAAAGGATGAAAAACAAGCAGAAAAGTGTCGCTTCTTGTTTGAGGACCAGCAATTCTTTACTCTTTGCTTGAGGACAAGCAAAATTTTAAGTTTAAGGAGAGTTTGATGAGCTTAAAAGTCATCCTTTTTAGTCCATTTTACATTGATTTTCATCTAGAAATGAATAATTAATATCTGAAATATGAAGAAATCACAAATTATTAACGGGAAGAAGAAGTAGAAAAATCTGACAATAAGTGGAGGAAAAGTGCGGTCGAATGGCGGAGCGAAATAGAAAGAAGCGGAATTTGAGTCATTGATGCGGTTTTGGGGTTTACAGATCCAGTCCATGAGGTCGCGACATCGGAAATTGAAGGAAATCTGATTCGGTCGCGACATGGATAACAAGATATTGAGTCACGACTTGAAATTGCTCTTAAAGCTGCAAGGAGTAAGGCGCGTCGCGGCGTGAAATTGGGGGAATCGTGACATCAAGAGCCACGGTTCAAAGCTACATAGTCATAAATCGGAAGTCTGGCGACAAGCGTAGTGATGTGCGACATCCGAAGACAAGTTAAAGGCTACTTGAAGACTTAAGTTGATGTCGCGTGGGATGAGTCGCGACATCGGGGCAACTTCAGTTGAAAGCCCGAGGAGACTAAGTTGATGTCGCGGCGTGAGATTGATATCACGACATCGATGATGTATCCACGACGAGAGGTGAAGTCACGGCGTCGAGAACCGTGAGAAGGCTACTTGAGCCATAAGTTGATGTCGCGACATGAGATGAAATTAGCGACACGGACACCTACTTTCGGTTGAAGGGGTGAAGCTTCTTGAAGTGAAATTAGCGACAAGACTCTCGATGTCCGTGACATCGAGGAGTGACCAGATCAACGCTGCAAAGACGTGAAGAGATGTCGCGACAAGATATTGACGTCGCGACATCAGGAGCGACCAGTTGAAGCCTACAGTTCCATAAGATGATGTCGCGACAAGAGATTGATGTCGCGACATCGAGACTATCAGTTAAGTGCGGATGAAATGAGGCGATGTCGCGTGAGATATTGACGTCCGCGACATCGGGATAGAACAATTGAAACACGCGAAGCGTGAGAGATGTCGCAGCAAGATATTGATGTCGCGACATCAAGATTGACAAATCAAGCTACATAGAGCAAGAGTTGATGTATGACGTGAGATTGATGTCGCGACATCGATGATGTCACGACAAAGAGAGAGCTGAAGTCGCGGCTTGAGCAGTGGGTGGGCCAAACCATTTGAAACCTGGCGGGCTACATTGGGATTAGGGCCCAATTGGGGAACCTTTATAAATATCTGGCTATCCGACTCATTACAGCGGCTTGGCGGCCACGGGCGGAAAGTGCAGATGGCTGAAAGCTCATTTCCTTTATTTTTCTTTTCTTTTCTTTTGTTTTTTTCTTAATTTTTTTATTTCCGTCGTTTTAAGAAGCGATTATGCTCTCCTATTTTTATTTTTAGTTGTATTTTACGAATCTGGATGTTATCGTTTGAGTTGAAGTTGAATGCAGATTTCAATTTCTTTTCAAATTACTACCTGGAATGTTTGAAGTTCAGACAAATTTCTGGAATTCGATTGTTTCAGTTTCAAATTGCAGTTATTCTTATGATCAGAGGAATGTTGTATCGTGTAATTCAGTAATTGAGGAATCCAGCTTCCATTAAGTGAGCGTTATGAGTCGAATTTATCTTTCCTGTGATGCGTTTCCAGCAGCTTATTAATTTCGGTTAATGGGTTTACTTGGTTTTAGGTTTATTGTCTTGGGATCTGAATATCAGTTTCTTATACCCGTTAAGATTTGCGTCATTGCTATGATTTCAAGGAGGTCCTGCAGGTGACACGGGAAGACATTCCCGAGTAATGTACATTTCTTTGAAGGTATACTAACCTGCTGCTATTAAGGGATCTTTTGAGCTTTATGAGTCGCCAGATAAATCCTCTTCTCACTTGAAATCAGAGCGAGTTGAATGAGTTATCTATTTAAACAAGCAAAGAAGTTCACCTCGGTCGGATAGTGGGACTAATCCGTGTTAGCTGTGATCTAATCAAGGAAAGGTTGATCTATTCTAATTTCGAGGAGGAGCAATCTGGAAGTTGTATATCCTTGCTTGACCGATAACTTGGGAGCTAAGGTTTACAGTCCATAAAATGGGTATGAAGTATTACAAAAGAAAAATACCCAGATTAAGGAAGTCCCTTTTTAAAAGTAGTTATCTAATTCCCTGTATTCGAGAGAATCAGGTCATAAATTAGATGATGAAATGTGAAGTGTGGAGAGATCCAGCTGCACTACAACGCCTTGGACAGATTTTGAAACTTGAGATAATCAAGAAATTTTATCAGAATTAACTACAGGAATCGATAGTTCACTATAACTGTTTCTATTGATGTGTCTTCTGAGGATAACTATTCAGTATTCATTTCTTTTATTAGAAATTAACTATTCTTTATTCTTTATCTTTCAGTTTGTTGGATAGTTCAGTTATTTTCCTTTTGTTCGTTTAATTTTCCAGCACCTTAATGCTGGATCCTACTATCATTTGTGGTCGAATAGTATGAAAATTGAGTAGTCGGGGTAGTTGATTTAAAATTCTTGAGGTCTACGTAGGATCGATATACGGACTTAAATCCATTTTATTACTTGTCGACACATGCACTTCTGAGAATATCGGACCAAAACCAAACTTTGGCTGATTTACTCTAAAGTTGGTGGTTTATATAGTATAAGGATAACAAGTTTTGGCGCCGTTGTCGTGGATTAGACAATAGTCCTTTGGTAATAGTGTCATAAATTTGTATGTGTGTTTTGGTTCGGTCAACAAGAGGCGACGTTTCTCGAGGAAAAACTTAAGAATTACACCTAATATGAAAAGGGTTTTAAGCTAAATCACAAATAGATTAATTATCATACCGATAAGGGTATAAGGACGATAGAGTCATGTCACCTATTGAGGTTTTATGCCTTTAAATCCCATATATCTCTTTTTTTGAAATATATATATATATATATATATATATATATATATATATATATATATATATATATATATATATATATATATTGATTTAAATTAGTAATACTATCAGTAGAAATACATAATCAAGAATGATAAAAAACCTTGGGGATGATCTGACATTCGGAACAATAACAAAATAATCGGCTCAAGACTATACATTTAATAATCAAAAAAAATCTTGAATACCTAAATTCCAAATCCTATAGCACAATGACAAACGGGGTAGGAGTTTAATCCTAGTGAGACTCTGTCGAATCAAAATTTGTCATTTGAACTCCAATCACGAAAACCTATGAAGAAGCCAACCATTGGCAAATCTGATTGCTCTGTCACAACAAGTCCAATGACAAAGACAAAAAAAAAAACAAAAGAAAAAATAAGAGTAAACCAGATAAGAATTTATAAGAAATAAACCACTTTATTATAAAAGAAAATTCATATATGGGGAATAAACGATGCTAGGGGTGATATAGGGAGGAGCGGTTAGGGCTTCCACTAATGACAAAGTCTTGAATTATATATATATATATATATATATATATATATATATATATATATATATATATACTATATATATATATATCTTTAGGTTCATCTTAAATATCATCTTTTTAATCACCTTTTAATCATCTCAGTAAAATCTTCCAACGAGGAATCGACCAAGCGACCATAAGCAGGTGTTTATCTTTTGTGGAACGTGAAATAGACTCGATTTGTGATGCGAGTTCTCACCTAGAGCATTGAAGTCATCGAGATCTGCACTTTGACAAGTAAGTATTGTTTATTTCCACTGCAAACCAGTGAAATTTTACATTGGTATCAAAGCCTGCAATGATGTTCTTTGTGCTTCAATTTTGTTAAAGGAAAAATAAATAGTGTTTTTTTTCTAGACCATTCTTTCTTGGTTTTTAGGTGCAAATTTGGCATGGATTGAAAGATCTTGTCGAGAGCTTTTCAACAAACATTTTTAGTAATTTTAGATTCTGATTGAATTATAGTGATTTTTTAAAGTTTTCTGGAATTTTTCTCTACATTTTCCAACGACGACACCGACAACGACAATGACGTGGCGGTTGACCAGATGGATGACATGGCAGTTGACCGACCAGTGATGTGGCTGCTGACATGGTCGTTGATTGGACGATGACATAAGGCAAATTGAGGGACGACATGGCAGCATTTGATTGCATCCGCTTGGTAGGCTGCGAGAGCGAGTGTCCCAAACATGATGGGTCCGTGCGGCGGGCGTTGGCCGGATGGCGTGGCAATTGGTGTTCGTTATTTGTTGGCGACAACTTTAGTGGTGCATTTGACCACATCCGGACTCCATTTTTGATAAAATGAAAAAAAAATTTGTTTTTAAATTCTCTATTGAATGGGCACCCTTTCAAAACCTTTTAAGGTCATTTGATATTTTATAAAATTAGGAATATAATTAGTGTGACTTAGTACATGTTCATTGAACCTTGGCTTATATGAAATGTTGATTTGTTTATATGGAGCAGTAGTTGTAAAGAGAGAAGCAAATGAATTTAGGGATACGATTTTTCCTCCTCTTTATATGTGGCGAGAGAACAAATGATGATCACTCTGGAGCGATTGTATGGGATATTAGGATGAGAGTTGAATGTGTCTCCACAAAAGCATTGCCTGAAGCTTAGGGTAAGCCATATCAACTAGGTTCTGTTAGGAGAAATTGATTGGTCTCAGTTTAGTAACCTTTTGTTTCTCCGACAATACTAAGTTTTTATTGTTTGATTTAGAACTTTGTGACATGTTATGGGTCACTAGGTTGTGAGTTTTTCTAAACAAGTCCTTGGAGCAACGGAAAAACAAAACAAAACAAAATACAAAAATTTCCATGCTGTGAACAATAGCTACGCCACAGTGTAGCACTACTACGCTGCGGTGTAGACCTTCGCCGCGGCGCAGCACTACTACGCTACGGCGTACTCGAGGCTTGTCCAAGCCCCCTCTCAGCCACACAGCGGCATGGACATGCCACGCCTTGGCGTGGACCTACATTGCTGCTTGGGGATCCCTACGCCGTAGCGTGGGACCCCGAAATTTGCCCAGATTTGCTGATTTCGTCCATTTTTCCAGAAATTCAACTAAAAACCCAAAATAATCCAAAAACATCACCAAAAAAAACTCCCAAGTGTGTTATAACCCAACCAAAACCAAACATAGAGTTTAATTAGGGTTTTTCCAAACCCAAACTCAAATACTTGTAAGTTAGGTTAACTTCTAACACCTATTTATACTTGCCCAAAATACCCTGGAATTTTTTATAATAAATTTATTATATATTAAGGGTATAATTAGGTGACTTGAGTATTTTTAAAAGAATTGTTAGACGAATATTGATTAAATGATTATTGAATCTGGAAATAAACCCAAGTGAAAAAGAGAAAATATGGAAATTGAAAAATGGGGACCTAAGGGTCAATTGTAAATAAGTTTATGTCTAAGTGAAAATAGGAGACTTAAATGAAAAATAATAGAAATGGAGGACCTAAATATATATAAAAAAAAGAAATAAAGAAAAGAAAAATCAAGGAGCTTGGCGTGTGGCATGTAGGAAAGTGGGAGGGAAGTTTCCTCTTTTTAAAATACGATTTAGAGTGATCCATAAGAAAAGGAAAAGGAAAAATGGAGGTATTTTTAGAGTGAAGCTCTGTTTCTCTACAGATTTCCCAACGATCGGGCCATAGGTCAGTGACAAGAGGGAAAGTCCTTCCTCGTGACCTGGCTGCAAGTAGAGACCGGAATCGGGGAGTTTCGACAACTCCAAGAGGTAGGTCTTCCCTATTGGTCATTTTTCTACTAGTTTGCCACATTGTGATGAGTGCATTAGCCAGACCCTTAAAGCTGAATTTTTGGGTAGAAATAAAGAGAATCGGGTAGTGAGTCCTTCTGGTAAAGTTGTAGCCACATCAATGAACTTGATATTAAGTTTTAAGATCTCTTAATTTGGACCTCTGTAGACTAAGTTATAGTGCTTTTACTGAAATTCGGTAGCTCAGTCCTGGTCGGTCGATTACGCAATTGGTCAACTAGCCGGACATTAGAACGGGTTTTTGAGTAAGAAATAAAGGGAATTCGGAAGTAGGTCCTTCTAGGAAAGTGTAGCCACGTCCGTGAACTTGATGTTAGGATTTTGAATTTCTCATTTAGGACCCACAGTGGAGCGAGTTATGGTCTTTTACTCTGAGCAGTCAAGCGGGTGAAGGTCGGCCGATAAGCGGTCTTCAAATAGAGGTCAGCAGACCTCGTCCTGAAGAGCTCAACTCGTCATGCAGAGCTCAACTCGTCATGCAGAGCTTAGCTCGTCCTGAAGAGCTCAACTCGTCATGTAGAGCTCAACTCGTCATGTAGAGCTCAGATCGTCCTGAAGAGCTCGGCTCGTCTGTGAAATTTGAGTTCGTCACTTCGGTGCGGCTCATTCGATCGAGGTCATTTCGTCAAGGTATTTGCGCGCTGACCTCCAGCCGGAAGGTCATAACTTCTTAAATGCGAACGCGATTAGAGGTTCTTGGACTCTCACGGAAATCCATTAGTCAGAATCCATCCATATACCTGAGGAAGATATTAGATGTCAGACCCGAGGTGTTAGACTAAGCTCGTCACTTAGTGCGGCTCGTCGAGTTGGTCAGCTCATCGAGGTATTGCGCGCGACCTCGACCCGGAGTCATAACTATGATCTGAACTCCGATTCAAAGTGTTCTTGGACTCTATGACCCATTGATCAGAATCCATCCATATGCATGCGGAAGATATTAGATTTCAGACCAAGGCGTTAGATTGAGCTCATCACTTGGTCGGCTCGTCGATCGAGTCGGCTTCGTCCAAGGCCCGACTGCGCATGACCTCCAACCGGTCATATCTCAGCCGTTTGAACTTCCCGATTTGGGTGTTCATGGACTCTATGGAAAGCCCATTGGATCAGAATACATTCATTTTCCTGGGAGTATATTAGATGTCGGACCAAGGTGTTATATAGGCTTTATCCGGAGTCGGTCGACTCGTGCAGGTTGACTTCCTTACGACCTCAACGGAATGTCATATCTCGCCGTCCGAACTCCGATCGGGTATTCTTGAGACTCTATGGAAAGCACATTGAGTTAAGAATACATTCATATTCTGATGAGGATAAAAGATGTTTGACCGAGGTGATAGATCGAGCTCAATCTAGGTGAGATCATTTCAAATGCGGTTCGAGATTTGGCCTTATGACCTCGACGGAAGGTCATAACTCCTTAAATCAGAACCAGATTTAGGAGGGTGTTCTTGGACTCTATGGAAAGCCATTGAGTCAAGGAATTCATCTATATATAGTTTGTATAATTTGGAAATCATATTAATCTCTGAAAATCCAATCGTAACCAAAACTACTAGTACCTTACGAATAATATTGTTCTTTAATGGTTTGGAATAGTGGCCCAAACGAGGAGGAAAAGCCAAACTGAGATTGAGATTCCAAGTTGGAATCAAAAGTGCAAAGATTTTTGGGGTTTGTTCTACGGCTTCTATTCTCGTTCAAGGATTTTTGCATGTTTGTTCTAAAGCATATTGATTTCGATTTAATTGATTTGAAAGTGATTGTGAAATGTTTTCATACTTATAAAAATTGCGGGATTATTGAAAATAAACTATTTATACAAGCGTACATATTGTACTATATTTTTGCTATAAAGTTTGAATGCCCTTAATTGAATGTTAATCGTTTATTCGCATTAAGGATAGATTGGTATACTAATGGTCGAATAACGATTACATGGAGACTATTGTATTGATGTGTCACTCCGATGTCGGCCAGCCAGTAGGACATTATCGATAGTGTTCACTATTTGATTGTTTATAACCGGTCAATAGCCCGTGGGACGTCTTGTGTTATAAAACCAGGCTGATACCGGCACATGTGTGGGATGCCGTGACTACGACTATCCTAGTATATCGAAGACATAGGTTAAACTCTTTAAGGGCATAAGCCAGATTGATTGCCATAACTGAGATTGATTTTCGAATTAAGATTGAATGACATAAGCTGAATGATGCATAAGCCAGATTGAATTTGAGAGCATATTTGAATTGATTTGAGATTGTGAAATATTGATCATGAAAATGTAATTTTTTGAGATGATCAATGAACTATAAGCGATTATATATATATAACAAAGTATATGTATTGTATTTATAGTGATCATCAGATTTGAAAATTACGAATTATTAAATTGCATGAATCGATTTAAAGAATTTGGAGCAGAGGAATGGATTTGTATAGAACCACTAAGCATGAAAATGCTTAGCGTGTTATTTGCAATCTGCGTAGTCTTAGGGATAGGTAGTGATCGAGCGGACCCAAGATCGGGGAGGCGTCAAGTCACAAGAAGGAAATTTGGGTAATGCTCAGGCATGTACGTCATTCCATACTTTCTTTTGGATATTAATATTTTGTAAAAACAGTTTGAACTACAGACATCTATTTTTGTAAATCATTTTGAAAAGGCTTGAATGCCTTCATTGTAAATGTATTTTGTTTAAAGTTAAATGTATTTTGTTAAATACAAATGTTTATGGGCTTGCCTAAATTTTGAAATCGCTTCCGCAAAGATATGATTTTGAGTGATTAAGTGATTTTAGTGGCATCCTGGACACGGTTCGGATCCGCCCAAACGGGTCGGGTCGGGTAAGGGGCGCCACAACCTTATTGGTATTAGAGCCCAGGTTTAGGCGGTTCTACACAACGATTTTGAAATTTTTTGTAAATGATTTTGAAATTTTGTATAACATACATTTCATTGCATATAAAGGATGACATGACTACGGCAGTCTTAGCTGGTCTTAATAGGATAAGCATGGGCGGTTCGGCTTCCCTTAGGGTCGAGGATGACCAGGGGACTCGCCCAAATAGTCCTGCTAGTGTGGAAGGTGGGCAAGCATCCCATGCCCCACCAATGAATGAACAGGAACAAGTGGCGGGAGTACTATGGGTATCACTCCCCAGCAGCTAGTTTAGGCATTGCAAGGCGCAGACAACCAGGTACCAATTGCTCAAGCGATCAGCCATTGAGAGAATGGCAAGGTACCGACCTGTAGATTTTATGGGAAAGAAAGAGGATGAGCCTTCTATGGCAGAAAATTGGCTCGAGAGAACCGAGTGAATGCTTGTGCAAATGCATTGCACAGCTGAAGAGAAGCTGGAATGTGCGACCTCATTACTATAGGATGAGGCTTATCAGTGGTGGGTTTCCGTGACTAGGACCCCACCATCAGAGAGAGTTACATGGGAGTTCTTCTGGGATGAGTTCAAGAAGCACTATGTGGGTCGCATTTATCTGAACAACATGAGACGGAGTTTCATGTCCCGGAAGCGAAGACATATGAGTGTGGCCAGAGATATCAAGGGAATTCACGGTTGAGCAAGTATGCTCCAGAGATACTTGTAGTGAGGAAAGAAAAGTACCGTGGGTTTTAGAGCTGACCTTAATGACCATATTCGAGCCCATGTCCGACATTTTGCCATGAGGTTTCTCCCGAAAATTGTGACATGTGCATTGAATGTGGAAAGAGTAAAGAAAGGAAAGAGAAAGATAAAGACGGGGAAAGAAAAATCACAGTGGAGTCAGTTCCACGACAACGACAAAGGAAGAAGTTCGGGGGACCAGGGGTTCATCGGCCTATAGCCTGATTTGTCGGTAGGAATACCACTCTACCCAGCACCATCGATTGCGAGTACGGGAGTCCTTCTAGAATGAATTTGCTCCCGATGCTCCCATTGTGGGAGAAATCATAGAGGAGAATGTTGGAGACTTAAAGGTGCTTGTTTGATTTGTGGATCCAAAGAGCATAAAGCAAGAGATTGTTCTAGAGCTCGTTCATTTATAGCACCTCAGACCGAGGGTCTGACTTTAGCTCATTACAAAAAAAACTATTAAAAATCTTACATCTAAGTCATTTGGGGTAAGGAGTTCAGCGGACCAGATTTGGCGAGAGTGGTGTGCTCCATTTGAGTATATCACAGTGGCGGTGGAAGGCTCAAGGCAGCTCCAAGGATTGTGATGGCGTTAATTTCAAATCTTGCTGATACTCACATACATAAATTTGATTGACCCCGGGTCCAACCCAGCATATATTTGCACCGACATACCCAACTTGGGTAAATTACCGAGAATTGAAACCGGTGCCTGACATCTTGGTGACGAACCCACGCTCGGCCATAGTGTTCTTGTGAGCGAGTGTATAGGGATTGTCCCATCAAAATACTAGAGTATGAATTGTTAGGAGATTTGATTGAGTTATCATTCAGGGAGTTTGATGTGATATTGGGGATGGAATTGAGTTGTCCCGAACTATCAACTGATAGTCACATTGTAGAATGAAAAGTAACCTTAAGAACGAA
Organism: Tetrastigma voinierianum; assembly: GCA_016808115.1. Classification (NCBI taxonomy): domain Eukaryota; kingdom Viridiplantae; phylum Streptophyta; class Magnoliopsida; order Vitales; family Vitaceae; genus Tetrastigma; species Tetrastigma voinierianum. Next base: position 241,776 of record JAEQBH010004440.1, on the reverse strand, counting down.
TGAAGATGAAGTAACTTTCATCGGTGAGAGGTCGAATCATCTATCTAATGTGATATCACGATCCTTTTGCTAGAACAATGGTGCGAAAAGGATGTGAAGCCTACTTGGCTTATGTGATTGATATGGTAAAGGAAAGGCCTAGTGTATCCGATATCCCTACTGTTAGCGACTTTCCGGACGTGTTTCCGGAAGAGTTACCAGGATTGCCCCCACATAGGGAGATCGAGTTTGCTATTGACGTTGTACTAGGTGCCACACCGGCATCCATTACATCGTACAGAATGGCTCCACTGGAGCTAAAGGAATTGAAATTACAGTACAAGAACTACTAGAAAAGGATTCGACGAGTGTATCACCATGGGGAGCTCAGGTGCTTTGTTAAAAGAAAGATGGTACACTTTGGCTATATTGATTATAGACAATTGAACAAGTTAACATTAAAAGAATAAATATCAGTTACCTGAATTGATGATTGTTTGACCAATTAAAGATGCAGTATCTTTTGAAGATTGACTTGCGTCTGGGTATCATCGGTTGAGAATTAAAGATGTCGATGTGCATAAGACGGCGTTTAGGGCTGCTGATATGGACATTATGAGTTCCTTATGTCATAGTTTGGTTGACAAATGCACCGGCGGCTTTCATGGACCTAATGAATCGTGTTTTCCGATCGTATGTGGATCAGTTTGTCGTAGTGTTCATAGACGACATTCTTGTGTATTCAAAAGATCACGAAAGTCATGACACACACCTTCGAGTAGTGTTAGAGACTTTGAAAATAGCGGTATGCAAGCGAAGACGAGTGTGAGTTTTGGAAGAATGAAGTGTCCTTTCTGGGGGCATATAGTATCGAAAAGAAGGAATCCGAGAGTAGATCGAAGAAAATAGAAGTGATTTGTTGAATGAAGCCACCTAGAAATGTTACGAAGTGCGTAGTTTTCACGGGACTAGCGAGGATACTACGAGAAGGTCGTTAAGGGGTTTTCTATGATTACGGCCAGATGAATTGCTCGAGAAAAATGTAAAAGTATGAATGGAGTGAAAAATGTCAAAGAAGTTTTGATCGGTTAAGCATTCTTAACAGGCTCCAGTTCTTACTCAGCCGGCCAGGCGGTAGAGAATATGTGATTTTTGTGATGTCGCTAAATGGACTTGGATGTGTCTTAATGCGAGAGGGTAAAGTGGTAGCACATGCTTGAGACGAGTTGAACCGCGTGAAAGAACTACCCCACATGATTTGGAATTAGTAGCGATTGTATTTGCGAAAATTTGGAGACATTATTTGTATGGAAGAAGTGTTTCATCTGCGATCATAAGAGTCTTAAGTATTTGCCCTCACAGCGAGAGCTTAACTTGAGGCAACGGAGATGGATGGAATTAATAAGATTATGGTAGTGATTGATTATCACTAGGAAGGCGATGTAGTGGCCGGCTTTGGATAGAAAGTCGATGCAGGCGCTTGTTGAATGCGATTGTCATTATATGACGATGGTACCTTAGTGGCGAGTTGATAGCAAGGCCAGAGTTTGTTGAATCGAGTGCTAGGAGGCCTGAAGAAAGATGAGAAAATTCTTGCCACGATAAATCAGTTGGAAATGGTAAAGGCGGAGTTCATTGAGCGAAATGGAGTTGTATTATAAGGATCGGGTTTGTGTGGGTGTAATGAATGAGGGAAATCCATCTTGAAGAGGGTACATAAGTGGATCTTGCTATCCATCCTAGTATACGAAGATGTCGAGATTTAAAAATGTCATTACGGTGGTTCGGGATGAAAGAGATGTCGAAGAATATGTAACCAAGTGTTTAGTGTGTCAAAGTGAAATGACATCAAGTTCCTTGGGTTATTGCGGCCTATTAGAATACCGAGTGGAAATGGGACCGAATCACCATGGATTTTGTGGATTTGGGTTACCATTGTGAGAGAAAGCATGACTTTCAGTTTAGATTCGTAGTAAATGGAGTGTGAATCGGCTCACTTCTACCGGTGAGCGGAGCTATTCACTTGACAAGCTAAGCGGAGATGTATATCAAAGGAAATAGTTCGGTTATAGGTTCTGTATCCATTATTTCGGGGCCAGGTATCCGAGGGTTTGCCGAGATTTTGGGGAAAATTGCAAGAGGCTTTGGGCGCGGTGAATTTCGGTCTGACGTTCCGCCTGAAGCGGTTAGACCAATCTGAGAGAGTGATCCCAGTTAGAGATATGTTAAGGAGTTGTGTGATCGACCTTGAGGTAGTTGGGATCGACACATTGCTTTAGTTGAATTTGTGTACAACCACTTGATTTCCAATCAAGTATTGGAATGGGCGCCTTATGAGGCTTTATATGGAAGAAAATGTAGAACACCGTTGTGTTGGACGGAATTGAGCGAAAGGAAAGTAGTGGCTGACTTGATCTGAGGGCGAAGAAAAGTGAAAATGATTAGAAAGATTGAAGGGGTGGCTACCCAGATGGAGCCAAAATCATATCTTGAGCATGAAGAAAGATATTTGATATGAGATCGGCGAAAAAGTGTTTTGAAGTATCTCCTTGGAAGAGAGGTGATGAGATTTGGGAAAAAGGGCAAGTTGAGCCACAGATTTATTATTTTATGAGTGATTGGAAAAGTGGTCAGTGGCATATAGATTAACATTACCTCTGGGACTTGGAAAAGATCCATAATGTATTTCATGTGTCCATTACTACGGAAGTCTGGAGTCAAACTTAGTCACATGTAGTCTCTTCGGAACAATTGTTTGAGGCGGATTTGTATGAAGAAGAGCCGATAGAGATTTTGGCTTGTGAAGTGAAAGAATTTATGGAGCAAGAAGGTCACGCTGGTCGAAAGTCTTTATTAAACCATAAGGCAGAAGAAGCCACTTGGGAAAGTGAGAAACGATCACGGCGGTAATGTCACTTGTTGTTTGAATAAGGTAATTTCGAGGAATGAAATTTTTTTAGTGGGGAGAGTTGTAGCGCCCCATACCGATTTTTATAATAAAATTTATTATATATTAGAGTATAATTAGACTGACTTGGGTATTTTAAGAGGAATTGTTAGGCAGATATTGATTAAATGATTATTGAATGCGAAATAAGCCAAGTGAAAAGAAAATATGGAAATTGAAAAATGGGGACCTAAGGGTCAATTGTAAATAAGTTTATATATACAAGTGAAAATAGGAGACTTAAATGAAAAATAATAAATGGAGACTAAATATATAAAAAAAAATAAAGAAAAAGAAGAAAAAAATCAAGGAAAGGGCGTGTGGCATGTAGGAAAGTGGGAGGAAGTTTCCTCCTTTTTAAAATACGATTTAGAGTGATCCATAAGAAAAGGAAAAAGAGAAAAATGGAGGTATTTTAGAGTGAGAAGCTCTCACTTCTCTCTAGATTTCCCAACGATCGGGCCATAGGTCCCAGGCGAAGCAAGAGGGAAAGTCCTTCCTCGTGACAAGAGCTGCAAGTAGAGACCGGAATCGGGAGTTCGACAACTCCAGAGGTAGGTCTTCCTACTTTGGTCATTTTCTACCACTAGGCGCACATTGTGATAGTGCGCATTAGCCGGACAACAAGCTGAATTTTGGAGTAGAAATAAAGAGAATCGGGTGAGTCCTTCTGGTAAGTTGTATACATCAATGAACTTGATGTTAGGTTTTGAATCTCTCAATTTGGACCTCTGTAGACTAGAAGTTATAGTCCTTTTGCGGGGTCATTGACTGATCTGGTCGGGTCAGTTCGCGATTCGAGGTCCAGCTAGGTGGACCTTAGAGCGGGTTTGAGTAAGAAATAAGGGAATTCGGAAGTAAGTCATACGGAGAGAGTGTATCCACGTCCGTGAACTTGATGTTAAGTTTTGAATTTCTCAATTCGGACCTGTAGACCAATTTGAGTGCTTTTTATACGAGCAGTCAAATGGGTGAAGGTCGGCCCTTGGGGTCGTCAAATAGAGGTCGGACCTCGATGCGAAGAAGCTCAACTGGGTCATCTCGAGGCTCAGCTGCGTCATGTAGAGCTTGGCTCATCTGAGAAGGAAGCTCGGCTCGTCATGCAGAGCTCAGCTCGTCATGCGAGCTCAGCTGGAGTCATGTAGAGCTCGGCTCGTCTGAAGAGCTCATTTCGTTACGTAGAAATTTGAGCTCGTCGCTTCGGTGCGGCTCGTCGATTAGGAGTCAGCTCGTCAAGGCGTGCGCGCCAGCCTCAACGGAAGGTCATAACTTCTTGATAGAACTCCGATTTGAGTGTTCTTGGACTCTGAAGAAGCCCATTGAGTAAAGAATCATCCATATGCGCAAGGAAGATATTAGATTTCAGGCCCAGAGATGTTAGGCGGGCGCGTCACTTCCAGTCCGACTCGTCGGTTCAGTCAGCTCGTCAAGGTATTTGCGCGTGACCTCCAACTTCGGAAGGTCATAACTTCTTCGTCTGAACTCCGATTTGAGTGTTCTTGGACTCTATGGAAAGCCCATTTAGTCAAGAATCCATCCATATTCTTGTGGAAGATATTAGATGTCAGACCGAGGTGTTATATTGAAACATTCGCCCGGTCTTGTGCATTAGATCCAGTACGGCTCGTCCAAGGCCCGACTGCGGCTGACCCTCCAGAAGCGGAAGGTCATATCTCAGCCGTTTGTTTCGATTTTGGTGTTCATGGACTCTGTAAATCCATTGAGTCAGAATACATTCATATTCCTGAGGGTATATTGAATGTTGGGCGGGTGTTATATCGAGGCTCGTCCGGTCCCGGTCATTTCGGCCGGTTCGGTCGGCTCGTGCGGGTTGACTCACATACGACCTCAACCTTCGAGGAGGTCTTATCTCCTTCGTCCGAACTCAGATTCTGGTATTCTTGGACTACATTGGAAATACCATTGAGTCAAGAATACATTCATATTCCTAAGGAGGATAGAAGATGTTTGATCGAGGTGATAGATTGAGCCTGCTCCAGTCGCCGCCGCTACCAAAGATTTGACTACATATGACCTCCAACTTCTGGCGTCATAACTCTTCGTCCGCCCCGCTTTTTCGGTGTTCTAGACTTATGGAGCCCATTGAGTCAAGAATTCATCTATATATAGCTTGTCAAATTTGGAAATCATATTAATCTCTGAAAATCAATCCTAAGCAAAACTACTAGTATGCATGAATAATATTGTTCTTTAATGGTTTTGGAATAGGGACTGACGAGGAGGAAAAGCCAAACTGAGATTGAGATTCCAGGGATTGGAATAAAAGTGAAAAGATTTTTGGGGTTTGTTCTACCGACTCCTATTCCTCGTTTCAAGTTTTTGCATGTTTGTTCTAAAAGCATATTGATTTGATTTAATTGATTTGAGAAAAGTGAATGTGAAATGTTTGCATATAAAAATTGCAGGATTATTGAAAATAAACTATTTATACAAGCGTACATATTGTACTATATTTCGCTATAAAGGATTTGAATGCTCTTAATAGAAGACAATCGTTTATTTCGTGATTGGGCTGATGGGACGTATATCAATAGGTCACAACAAAGATCGCTTAACTATTAGATTGATGTGTCATCCGATCAGCAAACAAATGACCTGACGTTATGTTCACTATTTTGATTGTTTATAAATCAATTTAGGCCCAATGACCGCACGTGTTATAAACTATTCGATATCGGTCGCAAATCACAGGATCAGGTTTGATCATATCCTCGTATATCAAGACATAGGTTAAACTCATAAGAGCATAATCAATTGATTGATACAATCAATTGATTTTCAGAATTGAATTCGAATGACATAATCGAATCGAACCCGCATAACTAATCACGGTGTAACTAATCAATTTCCAGGGAGCATATTTGAATTGATTTGAGATTGTGAAATGATCATGAAATGTATTCGGGATGATCAATGAACTATAAATCACTGTATATATATAAAAAAGTATATGTATCAGATTATAATGATCATCCAAAAGATTGAAAATTCAATTATTAAATCGGTATGAATTGCATTTGGTTTGAACCCAGGAACGGATTTATGTAAATCACTACTACTTAAAATGTTTAGCGTGATGGTTTTACCAATGCAGGTACCGTGGATAGAAGATCGTGCGACCTAAGATCGAGGAGCATCAAGTCATAAAGAAGGAAATTTCGAGTATGTCTGGCATGTGCATTCATTCCATGCTTGCATTTCGATATTAATATTTTGTAAAACAATTTGAAACTCGAACATCTATTTTGTAAATCATTTGAAAAGGCTTCGAATGCCTTCATTGTAAAATGTATTTGTTTAAAGTTGGAATGTATTTTGTTAAATACAAATGTTTACGGGTTTGCCCAAATTTGAACACCGCCAAGCAGAGATATGATTTCGAAAGGATCGAAAGGATTTGAAGTAAGATCCCGTGACTACCTGATCCACCCAAACGGGCCTGCCTGCATAAGGCGCCACACAAACATGTATCCATACATCCTAAACCAAGAATCCATACTCCAATGGAGGATTCCATACTCATATTATACCAATTAGGGTTTTACCAACCCAACCTTCAACAAATCTACGGTTATGATGAATTCTTAACTAAACCCTATAAAATGGAACCAACTAATATCCATACAAATCCATACAAAATCATAGAAATCCATACATCTAGGTTCAATACAAGTATTCCATCTCTTTCTTGGCTTTCTTTCTCCTCTTCTTCTTTTTCTTCTTCTTTCTTCTTCTTCCTCTCTAATGCTGCCTCTTCCAAAATGCCTAAAAATGTGAGACCAACTTGGCCTGTCCTATTTGTGTCTAAATTTCCTTTTATTGCACTTTGGTCCCCAAATTCCCTTCTATTTGTACCCCACAACTTTCCCATTATTCCACTTCGCATATAATCTTATTATCTTATGACTTTTACATCTTGTTTTGACGAATTCCACTATTACCCTTGTATTTTGTACAAATTCCGGGTTTCTTAGATTTCACGTTTTGCATTTAAATTAAGAAAAATTCAAATTATACCTACAAAATACCCTAAACACGTTGAAAACGACTAGGTATATTTTGCTTTACAATAAATCTAGTGTATGATGTTATATAATTGAATCCAACAAGGTTGGATCTTATGGCACAAGACAGAAGAAATGGAAAGGGAAAGGTTTCAAGCCAAGGAAGGGAGAAAACAAGACCAATCTAAGTGGAAATAAGCGCAAGCGCATAAAGCATGCAGGAAAGCAAAGCAAGAACATGAATTGCTTCAACTATGGGAAGCCTAGTCACTTTGCTCTGAGCTAAAGGTAATATATGAAAGCAAATTACTCTATAATGCATTGTTAGTAGTTGCTTAATGTTGGATCAGACCTGCTCTCTTTTGAATCAGACTAACAAAGAATCGACCACATAGCGGATCGCGATGCATATGTGGATTGCCGAATTTCAAGGAAGTAGGAGCATTTACATAGGAAATAACACATCAACGAGCGTGGTTGGAATTGGCACCTACAAATTGTTGATGCGGAAGGGTCGTGTTTCTATCTCCACGCTTTATGCACCAAAAGTTCATCTAATCTTGTTTCAAGTATAGTTTGCATAAACTTGTTTTTAAAATTGTATTCAATAAGATTGTGTTAAGGTATTACCGGACAACATACTATGGGTATGGATTTGAAGTCATATGAAGCCATGGTATTAGATACTATTCTACTAATAAAACCATACCGCTGTCAAGTAGTAGTGCTTCTATTAATGATGTTAAATGGCATGCTGCAGATTGGGACATAGACTATCTAAAGAGATTAGCTGTGAGCTAGTCTTTCTTGAGATCTATAGATAAAGATACTCATGTGCACGTGAGCATAATGCTTGGCAGGAAAGACAAAGAGATTGTCTTTTAGTAAAGCCAAGAGAGCATGTTTTCTTTTAGAGCTTATTAACTCCGACATTTATGGCTCAATGAATGTGAGGGCAAGACATGAAGCTCAATACTTCATCACTTTTATAGATGATTTCACTCGATTCAACCGTGTTTATTTGATCTCCCATAGATCTGAAGCATTGGATTGCTTCAAAAAATATAGTACATTGGTTGAGAATCAATTAAACACAAAAATCAAATATTAACGGGCCGATAGAGGACGTGAATATCTATTGGACCTATTTAAAGCATACTGCGGATGAAAAGGGTATAGTCGATAAATCGACCATTCCTTACATGCCAGAACAAAATGAAAAGGCTTTAGATAAGAATATAACCTTTCGACATGGTAAGGTCAATGATTTCTTGAAAAAGCAAATTACAATCTCCTTTAAAATGCACCCAATGAGTGCAACCTACATTTAAATAGAGTTTCCTCATCTAAGTTTGTTCCTTCCACCCATATGAACTATGGAAAGGTGCTTACACCCCGATTCGACATTGCGCCCAATGGGCGCGCGGCCATGTTCATAACGCTTCATGAATACGGGAAGCTTTTGGTCTTATGAAGAAAATGTGATCTTTATAAGATACCTAGAGTCCTCCAGCGATATATCTTCAGGAAGATATAAATGGAAGTGTGATTCTGCGCAAAGAGGGTGGATTCGAAATCATCAAAACTCAGATCCTAAATTCCTCCTACTGTCATAAAGAAAAGCTATCAAGTAAAGATAAATTTGCTCTAAGGCCGAACTCAGTGGACGGGTTTTCTTGCACAAATGACTAATGAGCGAGGTTCAATTTGGTGAATTAAATTTGGATTTTCAGGTTTGGTTAAAAACAAAGGAGGCTTGGGGTTTAAAACTGAAAATAAAAAACAAGTTAAAATGTAAAATAGAACTCCTCAAGTGTTAGGTCACTAGGCTGAAGTTCCCACAGGCCACCCAGAGGTCCCTGGGTTATTTCCTCGCATTGGGAGGATGACCTATAGTCATCTCTCCGAACCGGATCTTCATTTAGCTATAAACCTAAACCCAAAATAATGATATCTTTGAAAATGGCATCTGATCAGCCATTTTTATGTTCTCGCCGCCAAACGAGTCTCTCGACCACGCTACAATGGGTAATAAATGATAACTAAATTTAAACATCACGAGATCTAGTAATAAGCATCAAGTGAGCACTAAAAGATTACCAAGTAATCACCATTTAACATGAATCAAGGATCTACACCAGTAAAGGTGGAACACACACGGCAGTGACTCACCCGCGTTGAAATAAAGGGGACCTCCAAAGAATTTCCGTATCCCGCACCCAAAGAACCTTCCTCGCTTCAAGGAGGAAGGGTTTTAGCCGTCATCCTTCGAGCTGTCATCCCTGAGGGTGTTTACGCTCCATAAAGTGCCAAGAAAAATGAGAGAAAAGGGAGTGTGAGAAGAGCATAAAACGGAGAGCCGAAAGTTTCCGGCCACTTTTTTATTGATCGATTGCAAGCTCAGACACGCACCGAGGCTTATATATGCTCGTGAACAAGTGGAAAATTACAAAAACTTAAAATAAAAGCTATTACAAGGACAAATGGGAAGAAACGAAAAATTGCAAACAAAAACAAATGAAAAGCGTGAAATAGTAGTAGAACAGTGGCTACATGATGAACAAAGGCTCACTGGGAGGCATGAATGCTTGTTTCGCAGTGAAAAGATTCCTGTATATCCATTGTTCTTCAGTTTTTGCTCTTCTTTCCTTCTAGGATCTGATCTGCAACGATGAGTTCAACTCGGGTTCTTCGTGTTTGAATTGACTCGATAATTTTGGCCAAAATAGCTTGCAAAAACTACAAAATTAGTCACAAAATGCGATCAGTAGAGTAGTAGGGACCTTTATGTGCAAATCGGGTTAATTAGAATGATTAGTACACAAAAAGCACTCAAAACCTATAATAAATAGGATTCAAAATAGCACTTTTTGGGCACTAATCAAAGTGTAATAGAAATTAAGTCATGAGATGTCGCATTCTTGGAAGAGGACTTTCCGAGACGAGGTGAGATTGATAGGGGATACTCATTTATATGAAATGGAAGATCCTGAGGTTGGTGAGGGTGTAAGAATCATTGATTCAACATTTACAGGACCAAACAACATAGAAAGTCTAACCCCACTTGAAGCGAGTGGGAGTGGGAGTGAGAATATTCTAGATCATGTTCCTATGGAGCAAGATCATGAACAATCTCAACCTCGACGTAGAAATCATAACAGAATTCCTCGTCGTCGCTTTGAGATTGAGGGGGGAAGCTTTCATGATTGCCCATCATGAAGAAGAGCCCAAAACAATACAATAGGCTCTTTCTGGTCTTAAAGCTAAAGATTGGTTTGAAGCTATGAAAGAAGAAATGAATTCAATGGAATCAAACCGAGTCTGGGATTTGGTTGATTAACCACAGTCGTGAAGACCACTGGGGGAACAAGTGGGTTCTCAATATTAAACATGGTGGATGAGACAATTGACTGATATAAGGCTCGATTAGTAGCTTAGGGCTACACACAACAAGAGGGAATTGACTATGAAGAGGCCTTCTAGCCTATGGTCAAGCTTGCATCAATTCGCCTTATTCTAGCTATTGTGGCAAGATCTAGAATTATACCAAATGGACGTTAAGAATGCTTTCCTTAATGGAGAGCTCAATGAAGAAATCTATATGGATCAACCTTTAGGCTTCGAGCTCAAAGGACAGGAGCGCAAAGTTTGCAAGCTCAAAAGATCCATATGTGGTCTTAAACAGGCCTCAAGACAATGGAACCTCAAATTTCATCAAGCCATGTTGAAAGATGGTTTTACAATGATGGAAGAGGATCATCGTGTGTATATTAAACGCCTGGGAACAACTAATTTCATAATTTCTATCCTTATATGTTAACGACATATTAATAGTCGAAATGATAAGAAATCAGATGTGACTAAGAAGGGCGCCATCAAATTCTCGAAATGAAAGACATGGGGGAGGCTAGCTATGTACTTGGTGTTAAGATCCTAAGGGATTGCTCAAAATGCCTCCTAGGTTCATCTTAAGAGACGTATATAAAGAAAATGTTGAAATGTTACCATATGCACGATTGTAGCATACGACAACCCCGTTGAGAGAATTTTGAACCTTAGTCTCTTGAGCTCAGGTCCCGTAAGTCGCCTAAAGAGAAAGATTAAATGTCCAAAGTACCTTACTCTAGTGTTATCGGAAGTATGATGTATGCCATGATGTGCACACGTCTAGACATTTGGTATGTTGTTGGGCTAGCAAGCAGATTTCAATCTAATCCAGGTATAAAACACTGGATGACAGTAAAGAGAATTTTAAGACATCTAAAAGGAACAACATTATGTTTTGTTCTACCAAGGGAGGGATTTGTGATTGATTGGTTATATGGATGCTGATTGAGGAGGCAATCCTAATCAACGAAAATCAACGTCTGGATATGCGTTTTGTCAATGATTTGCAATATCACAGGTACCAAGAAAACAGCCTTTGTGATAGCCTTATCAACGATGGAAGGTATCATGTAGCTTCATCTGGCGGCGATACAGAAGCAAGCCAGCTAAGAAGATTTTTGCAAGACATAGTGGATTGTTAAAACAACTTTGACCCCGCGACTTTTTACATCGCGATGTTGATGGGTGCATTGCTTATGCTAAGGATCCAAATATCATGAGAAGACCAAACATATCAAAATTATATATCATTTCATCAAAGATATGATCACGCAAAATGAAGTGGTTATGAAACACATTCCTACCAATGAGATTATAGCAGACCCATTTACTAAACCAATAGCCAGGGATGCATTTGTGAGGCATGTGAGATCCTTAGGCTTATGTAGGATGTGATTGAATAGAACAAAACACTTGTGATCTTCTTACAATACGATAAAGAGCATTTTACATGGCTCACTTGTTTTTTTTTTTTTTTTTTTGTGAATATGTTGAAAATGTGCCACTGAAGTATAGTTCCAAATAATGTATGTCGGACAGCCTTACTGACTCCCTCACATGAGTAATCGCCTCTAGCGCTATGGGAGTGAGTATAGATGAGACCTTAATTTAGGAGGATCGAGGTGTAAATGGTTACTATCATATTATCACTTACTAGGTCACCTTGTTGAGAATCAAGATGAGATCTGTTTAGAATCGACATGAAGGCCTTACCCTACCATTCATGTGTTCATTTAGAGTGAAGTTTAGAGTGGAACTTATTGCCCAAGATCGTGGAATGTTACAAAGTTTCGTGCTCGCGCTTTCAAAGTGACAAGACTAAGGTGGCGTTTGTTTTTTTGGCTGAATAATGAATAGAACTTTTTTTGAGCTTCATGCTGAATAGTACTTAATAGCATTAAGTATTAAGTCGTTTGTTTTTTTAATATTTTATCTCTATTATGATTGCTGTTAGTTTCCATTTTGATCCTAATAATTATTTTTATAATTTATTTTATTCAAATTTAATAATAATAATAATAATAATTTATTATTATTATCATTTTATTATGCAACATTGATGAAAAAAGTAAATAATAAATTTAAATAATACAAATGAATCTATAAATACTTGGATTTGAAAATTTATATAAAAAATCCATCTCAAATCCATTTATCTTTTTAATAATAATGATTTCTGAGAAGAGTGACAGCAAAACCTACTCTACACTAAAGTTATTTCGTTTCAAAATTGGAGGATTTTATATATATATATATATATAGCAGTATACAGCATATATATATATATATATATATATATATATATATATATATATATATATATATATATATATATATATATATATTATTTTTTATTCTAAACTTGTTTTATTTATCTTAAAACTATCAAGAAACATGTAACTTTTCAAAATAATTTTACTTAATCATTGTGAATAATATTATAAAATGCAAAATTTAAAGAATTATATTTCTCTTTGCATACTGCAAGAAATAGAAGATGGAAATAAGTGAGTGAGTTTATTTTCTAATCATAGGTTTCATAATGAAACTGAAAGACTGATCCTTGGAACAAATAATGGAAACATGACCTTTTAAAACCCTAAAAGATGGATGGCTTAGACGTAGGTGATACACAAACTAAATGGTATTTTTATTCGGTGGAACCTGAGAAAAGACAAAGACAAATTATTACTAGTTTTCTAAGATAATTCAAGCTGGTAAAGACTGTTCCTTTCCTTAGCAAGTCCAATCCTCCTCCCCAAACCCTGTTCTTGAAAAACACAATAAGAAGGGAAAAAAATAGCATAACATTTAAGATCATGAGTGTTTGAATGGAAACAAGGTCGACGACGATACAAGTACATGGAAGACATTTTAAGGATAAGGTAGTCAGTGATATATATGTCTCAAAACCCTGAATGCGAGCTAAAAGCCATCGCCACCGCAATTTTCGTTACTGGGCTTGGAGTATAGGTATGAAAAAGTTGAGATTTGGGTGTCATGTGGTCTGTGGCACCGGAGTCTATTACCCAAGAATCATCATAAACCTTGTTTAAGGCATTTATGCAAAAAGAGAATGAAGGTGTACCTGAAAGAGCCAAAGAACAAGCTCCCGAAGGTTTGTCAAGGGATCCCAATAAGCTTCTCCATTTCTTCATTATTGAACCCACCTATTGCTGAATTTGCCTAAGTTTTACGTTGTTATGCCATGTGTGCTTAAGGCCTTTACTGCCCTCCACGGTTTCCCCATTCTTGACTTGGTGGCTTACCATTCAGCTGCCAACACTTCTCTTTTGTGTGCCTTGGTTTCTTGCAATAAGTGCACCAAAGATTGTCCTTGTTATCCTTCCACTTATTGTCTCTACTCTAAGTGTTTAGGCATATCATTTTTTCCTTCTCTCGATATTCTATTTTTGATACTAAAAATGATCCATCCAAGGTTCAGGGTTTAAGCATAACACTTCTTCTCGACTTCTCTTCCCTCGAATCAGTGTCACCACTCATTGTGCCACCCGAACCTCTAGCTTACTAACTGGGACCGCACTTGATCAAATTCTGGGTTAAGCCCAACAAGAAAATCATAGACTCTATATTGCTCAATGAAATCCTTTAGAACAGCGGCATCCTCAGGACATTTGGTTTTTATCACCCTATAATGGTCAAGTTCTCGCCACAAAGTTTTCACTTGATTGGCATATTCAGTAATTGTTTTACTTCCCTGTTTTGCAGCAATCGACTTTACTCGACTCCATATACTGAGCCGTGACTTCTAGCTAAAAAACGCTTGCCGGATTGTGTCCCAAATATCCTTAGCCGTAAGCAAGAACATACATGTGTCGCTAATCTCATAAGGCATAGAATTCCACAACCACACCATGATTAATGCCCAAAAAGTGCAATTTTGAACCCTATATTAGATAGGTTTTGAGTGCTTTTTGCGCATTAATCATGTCATTAATGCCAATTGAAGTGTTCAAGTCTTCTTAGTACCACTTATGCCATTTAGAGGGTATTTTTGGTTGTTTTGCAGGTGTTTGCGCACTTTTGGAGTCCAATCTCGAGTCAAATGATGAATCATGGAAGCAGGATCCCAATGTTCGCCATCAACCACTTCAAGAATCAATGAGAAAACAAAGGCAAAGTAGAAGAAAAATTCATGCAAAGAAGGCAGGAGGCAAGAGCAGAACCCGTAAATTTTCACTAAACTCAAGGTAATTTTCGGCGAACTTGCGAAAATTTCAGTTTGAGCTAAATATTTTCGGCAAGTTCAGCGAAATGACAAATTTCGGGCGATGACACCTAGTCGCTAGGCAGCTCTTTAGCTTAAATACATGATTTCGCTTACTCACTACACTTCGCTTGTTAGCGAAATTTCATTAGCCAGCGAAATTACTCGGTTTTAGCTTAAATTTCCTCAAGCTGTATAAACAGATTTCCCGCTTTAGCTAGCGAAATTCTTCACTTAGCGAAATTTAATGCCTCACTATGTCTTGTAATTAATAAGTAACCGACTTCAAATTTGGTGTATTACTCTCGCCCTTTAACTTAGCCAAATTTGTAGGTTTTGGCATTTTCATGCCTTGAGGTGACTCTATATAAACCCTCTTGTTTTCAGAACTCCTAAGCAACAATTCGGGGGAGAGAAGATTTTTGTAAGTTTTCATTTTGTAAATAAAGTCTCGTGATTTTATTTAGGTTTTGCTTTCCTTTCTCTCCTTCTTCTCCTTTCTACGCTGAAACACCCCCTCTCGAGGATGACAACTCAAGAGATGCTCGGGCTGCCTCCTTTGAAGAGGAAGGAAGCTAGCTTAGTGGTGGGCATATGCATGTTGTCCTCTTGTATTAAAAGCTACATGTATCAGATTTATGGCCCTTATCTTCAAAATGTACGTATACCATCGAATGTCACATCTGGGCCAATACCTTACGCTAGATCCAAAGGCATATTCAAGTGAGAGGTAATCGTGATTCTTAGATGGTCTTTACGAGCCTCCTAAAATGATATTTATATGAAAGGTCAAATTAGGGTTGTATAGCATTTAATGTTATCGATTCAGCCAATACTTCCATGTGCCAGATACATACTTATTGCTATGTAATTTGGTTCATTAGATGGTCTTTACGAGCCTCCGAGATGATATTAAATGTTATTAGGTTTTTTAAAATAAAGAAAGGGCCATAACCGCATGTTACCTGTGATTGACCAACAGGAGTTGTTTCAAGGGTGAGGTTTGCTAGTTAACATAGATCCTGCTATGCCATGGACTATAGGTCAGATGTCATAACGCGAGGATAAAACCCGAGACACTTGTTTGCCCTAACTTCTGCCAAGTTAGTGACCTAATTCTTCAAAGTTAACTCACCTTTAACTTTCAGTTTTTACAATTACGCTTCAAACCATTCTAATCGTTTTTGCAAAAACACAAATCCAAAAAGTCCAAATAGAAAGCCTTACCTTCAGGCACTTAAGAACTACTTAGATAAAACCCATCCCCGTGTTCGACCTACACCACTATACCAAGAAGAGTTTTTGACTACTGCAGAGTAGGAACTTAGGTGTATATAAATTTTGTTGATTTTAGCTCAGCCTACTGTGGCACGAATCACACCATAATCATAGAATCTTCTTCATCCAATACTTCAAAACGAGGATCTCCTAGTTTCGGCCCTGTACCCATAAGATGGCTAATCTTCCCTTTCCCTTTCAACACAATGCGAACAAGTTGAGACCATTTAAGGTAATTTTTTCCATCCAGCCTATATACTGGACATTTTACAATTCTCAAATTCGTTGAAATCGAATAAATCTCCTCTGTTATGCTCAGAGGTCAGTTTCGCAACCTCCGACATCTTTCACAAAACTCGATGTGAAACACCCCGCTTTGCCTTCAAAAATCCGGAAAGCAAAACAAAGCAAAGAAAGAAAACGGAAATAAGCAAAAAATCTAGCTATGAAGGCCGTAAATGGCAATGAAGGCCGCACATGCCCTTAGAAACCACACCATACCATGACACTTCCAAATATGGGATGAAAAGTAATAATTTTCTCAGATTTAGATCGACTATACACCATGTTTATATAGGATTACAAGATAAGAAAAATGAAACAAAAGACATAAAAAGGAAACTAACTTTATTCCTAAAAAATGTAAGAAAATATAAACTAACCTAATCCCTCAATTTAAGAGATTCTCAAATAATTCTCCATTCTATTTATAAAGCTCCAACATTCTATTTACAACTCCAACAACAACCTCGCTATCGATGAATTACAAATCAGAATAAAACACGAGCATCGCCCTCCATCCATTTTTCTTTCAAATTATCAATCGATAAACTTTAACGAGATGACTAGTCATATGTACGCTGATAAGAGATTTGTACTGCTTAATTCCAATCCAAATAATCGAGACCATTAGGTTTGTGCTCGTGATTTGACATCATTAGAATAACTTCAGCACAAGAACAAATATCTACTAAACTACTCATTAGAAAGTAAAGAGAAGGAGTCAAGGGAAGGAAATCAAAGACAACAAAAACCTCCATAAATCAAGAACCCAAAAATCTCTAGAAAAACCCTAGATCCCACAACAAAATTCCTCACAAACCCTCAAAATGGTTGGAGTATGGCACCACAAACCACATTAATGACTGAGAATGACACACTTGACAAAGGGTCACCGAAAGGCGATTTGAAACTTAAGGCGGTCCCACGCGCAGCATGTGCAGAAGAGGGCAGCAACACTAAATTGGTGAGTGAGCTCATGCGCCAGTGGTTTCACACCGACTCGAGGTCGTGGGTCATCACGTCTACGCCTCTTTAGCCTGCAGTCTTCCAATGCCCCAGCGCGTGTTTCAAAAAACTCACCTACGTCTCTATGAAATGCCAAAATCACTTGAAATTCTTCCCAAAATTCCACAACCAAGCACTATGCTCGTTACCATGTAGAAAACATGCGGGAAGACGGAAGAATAAATTCGCTGCGGTTTTTTCATAGATTCATCATATGTTATATATGCAAGAGTGTGAGAACATATAGTAGGAAGCTTGCCAACGTAAACATCTCGGGCTGAGACCCTCAAGGTCCCCAAGAAGGCTAAAGCTCAAAACTCAAGACTTGATTCTCATTCCAAAACAGAAAAAGTAATTACATATATGTAAGGCTCACCTCCCCTACACGACACACAACGAGTACTGCGCCTACACACCAGCCCACAACCCTGCCCGCACCACCCTCTAACAAACTAACAAACTTCTTCTAGAGTAAAGACCGCAATGCCCTTTACAAAGAGTCAAAACACAGGAAAACACTACAGTGCCAGAAAATCGCCTAAAAACCAAATTAATATCACTAAGATCACCTAGGTCGGGAGCGCTTTTCCTTTCTTTCTCCTCGCATAAGTGATTTAAATTTAGTGGCCTATCATTATCACCGCCCAAAACAGCCTACCTTGTCCCTCAAGGATAAAAATGAGGGAATTGTGTCAACTATTTCCAAAGCTGTCCCTGTGAATCCCCTCATAATAGTGAAACCTTCCAAACGAACAAGAACTCGTAACCAACTATACCCGTGGCCGCTGACGGATCGAACACCATGAAAAATTAGTCAGGGTCGCAGACCAACCGCCCATGTCAAATGTTAAAGATGAGGGAATAGCATGAGAAACTGGTTGGGACCCCACAAATTTTCAAGGCGAGCCGACATGGAAAACCGGATGGATACGTTATCTCGGGGTAATGCCAGCTTTATACTAATCCGCCCAATTTTTCTCAAGGATTTTGAAGGGACATAATAACAGGGGGCAAGTTTTTTGTTTACTCTATGTGCCAATGTGGTTTGGCGATGTTAAGAATCATAGAACATTCTCTAGAAATTCTTTAGTTTAACTCCTACCTTTTCTATACATTATCCTCCTTCCTTTTACACTTTATTTTGTTTCCTTTGCTCCATTATTTCTCAGATATATATAGTATCCCTATGCTATGTAACCCATCCATTCAATAAAGAAAAGCATTCTTTTCTTCTCTCATTTCACAACATCCACTTCCCTGCTTTTCCTGCGCTCAACGAGTTTATCATCAAGAATCCTCCCGATAAACATCGATACTTTGTCTCTACCGATGTCACATTTCTTGAGAACTCTTCTATGTTCCCTATACCCACCCTCCTCGTTTTGATGTCGGCATTCTCACCCTTTCTTTATCATCCATTCCTGATACCTCTGACTTGTACTCCTGGCCATCTCCACTCCCCAACCATTGCTACAGTTTATACTCGCGCCCGCAGATAACGACACTAGCTCCCACGCCTCATCTCCATGGCACCCTCCCCACCATGTCAGTCTCGCTATCTCCGAACTTCCTATCGCTATTCTAAGGCACTGCCCTATCGTGAACTCCCTATCCTATTTATAATTTCCTGACAATCGTCATTTATCTTCCCCATGCTCTGCATTTGTTTCCACCTTGTCTTCTGTTTCTATTCCACAAACTGTGCATGAAGCTCTATCCCATCTGAACTGAAAACAAGCTATGGTTAAGGAAATGGCTACTCTACATTCTAGTGGCATCTGGGACTCGCTAATTTTACATGTCGGCAAAACACATGTTGGATGTCATCGCGTATATAGCGGAAGATTAGCCCCGGCGGTCGGATCGTCTTAAAGCTCCTGGCCATGCGTGGGGTACACTCAGATCTATGGTTCTGACTACTATGATACCTTTTCCCCTGTCACCAAGATTGCCTCTGTTCGTCTTCTCCTATCTATGGCTACTATGCAATCTTAGCCTCTTATATCACGTGTGAGATAAAAATGCCTTCTTACATGGCTACCTGGCAGAGGAGGTCTATATGGAGCAACCACCTGGGTTTGTTGCTCAAGGGAGTCTGAATTGATATAACTACTTCGCCATTATATTACCCGGGCAATCCCTCGAGCTCGCTTTAGCCGCTTTAGTTCCTCGCTCAAGAGTCTGCATGACCCAAAGTACAGAGATCACCTTGCCATCATCATATGTCTAAGGCAAAGGTACTTTATTTGATTGTTTATGTGGATAAATATCATATTTCACGGCAATGATCAAGATAGTATTCAAAGGCTAAAAAGCATCTCTTCAATGATGAAAATCAAAGCACAAAGGATCCGTGATGCCAGAGCATTTACAACATACATTGGGAATTCAATCTTAATTTTGGAAAATTCAGATTTGGGAGGCCGTGAAACCTGGAAACACTCTAATATATTTCTATTTCAAAGTGTTTGAGTTTTATTACTATTTTGATTTGAATCGTTTATTTTAGAAAGATTTGTTCTCCAAGTCAAAGTAGGAGCTGCTTATTTAATTTAGAAAGTCCGTTTTCTAGTTAAATAGAGTTGCTATTTTTAGAAAAGGTTTGTCGTATTTGGTGATGATTTGCGCCGATTTGCCGCTATTTTGAAGCCGATGTCAGAGATTTGGAGATGATTTGTTCTAGATTTGTCACATTTGTTCCAGATATGTCGCTAATTCTATTACCAAGCCTTGTCCTAAAATTATATAGTTTCCTTTTTTTTTTCTCCTTCATGGATATTTTTAGTGTGTAGTAGTTTCTAGAAAAGTATGTTAGTTTCCTTTTCTTGTTGCCAAATATTTACTTTCTCAGGGTCGAACATTTATTTCTATTCTTCATTTTTTCGCTCTATTTAAAGGCTTGTTATCCTTGTATTCTTCAAGTTTTAAAGCATTAATAAAATTGAGAGTTTCTACTTCTCTTGGTTCTTAAAGAACTCCTTGAACTTATCTGCTATTCCGTGGCATTCATCAAGACTTATCAATCTGACTCATCACCGATTGTATGCCCTCACATACTCAAGGTTCTTGTTTCCATATACAACCCGTCAAGGTTAACTATCCGTCGACATTAGAGCTGCTTCTCCGAGCTAATTCTATCACGTCTCCTACAAGTCGGGACGGTTCAGATTATCCAACCACTTTCAGATTAAGGACTTAGGGAAACTAAAGAATTTTCTAGTGGATTAATATAAATTTCAATCTAAACTGGCGTGGTTATGAATCGACAAAGTATGCATCGAAATATTAGAAGAGACAGATGCTAGATTGCAAATCAGAGACACTCCTATGGATCCGAATGTCAAGCCTGCACAAGACAAGGGAGCCTCTATGATCCAAGGAGATATTGACTAATTTATGCAAACTAAACTATCTCCCACCATCACCCGACCAAACATTTCCTTTCCAAAGGAGTGTTGTTGATGAAAATCAAAGCACAAAGGATCCGTGATGTGGCATTTACAACATACATTGGGAATTCAATCTTAATTATGGAAAATTCAAATTTGGGAGGTCGTGGAAACCTGAGACGCATATATTTCTATTTCCAAGTGCTTTGAGTTTATTGCTGGCTCTTGATTTGGAGTCAGTTTATTTTAGAAAGATTTGTTCTCCAAGTCAAAGTAAAAGTTGCTTTATTTAATTTAGAAAGTCTGTTTTTCTAGTTAAATAGGAGTTGCTATTTATTTTTTTAGAAAAGGTTTGCTTCATATTTGGTGAGGATTTATGGTGGATTTGCTGCTATTTTGGAGTTGATTTGTTCCTTTAATTTGTCGCTATTTCTTGAGCCGATTTGTCAGATCTGGGAGATTATTTGTTCTAGATTGGCCGGCGATTTGCTCTGCATTCATAATTCTATCACCAAGCCTTGTCCTAAAATTAAATAGCTTCTCTTTTTTTTCTCCTTCATGGATATTTTTAGTGTGTAGTAGTTTCTTTCTTAGTTTTTGGCCAACATTTACTTTCCAGGGTCGAATATTTAGTTTCTATTCTTCATATTTTTTGGCCTATTTAAAGGCTTGTTATCCCTATATTCTTAAAAGTTTTAAGCATTTATAAAATTGAGAGTTTCAATTTCTCTTTGGTTCTTTAAAGAACTCCTTGAACTTATCGGTTATTCCGTGGTGTTCATCAAGACTTATCAATCTGATTCCATCACCGATCAGGGCGCCCTCAATATACTAAGGTTCTTGCTTCCTTAGTTATACAACTGTCAAGGGTCATCCATCCAAGCCGATATTGTAGAGCTTGCCTCTTCAGCTAATTCGATCACGGGTCTCCTCACAAGTTGACGGGGTTCGTATCATTTGGTATCAGAGCAACAAGTTCTACTTTCTAGTTTGCCTATCTTTTATTAATATTATTTATTCCTTTGTCCAAACCATCTTAGTCACCACTTTCATCCATACCTTCTAAATCTGCTCAATCCCAATTTCATTCATAATATATTATCTACTCCATCCCAAGTCCGATTTTCTTCATTCTTGATCGAATATAATTTTTTTATTGTTTCCTTTTTTTTATTCAATCGTCCATCTCAAAGTTACAAAAAAAAAAAAAAAAAAAAAAAAAAAAAGAAAAAAAGGAAAGTAAAGGAAAAGGATCCGGTAAAAATTCTATAAGTTTATCATCATTCTAGTTTCTAGAAATCCAATCCCCACCATAGTATAAAAATAAATAAGCAAAGTCAATCTCGGGTTAATGCCACAAACCCGTCTCTTTCTTCTTTTTGATAGGTTTTTATTGAATTTCAAGTAGTAACTGATGGTTTGATTAGTTCCAAAAGAACTATAAGAGAAATTTTGCGCGGAAAAGGCAAGAGTGGCCGATTATTAGAGGAGAAAAAGCCAAATATATTGCGGTGAAAACACGAGGAACCGAGTGAATCATTCTTCGAAAGTGAAAAACCCGTGAGCGAAAGTGATTTAGGAGTCCTACTTTTTTTTTTTTTTTCTCTAACCTTGTTTTCAAAGACTATGTCAAAACAACAACGATCCTGGCAGACGGGAGGCGTTGACATGAAGTTCATTATGCAGGCCTTAACTAGCGAAGTACAGAGAATGTTTAGGGCTGAATTGGAACAATTCCATGAGAGGGTGGAGAAAGCTTCAAGACTGACGTAACCTCCCACAACACGTGTACGTGAGAGGTCGCAAGAAGAGGGGCGCAGATGAAGAAGAGTGCTGACTTGAGGAGACTTCAAGATGAGAATGGTTATGATCTCGGTGTTAGTAATGTGAGGTATTGGGAGACATAGAGAAGATAGGAATCGTGAAGATAATAATTGGGGAAACATTAAGATGAAGATTCCATCTTTCCAAGGAAAGAATGATCCCGAGGCATAGCTTCGGTTCGAGAGAAGGTAGAGTCGTTTGATTGTCACAACTATTCGAAAAATAAGAAGCGTAAAACTCACACATAAAGGTTCCCTGACTATGCAAAAGTCTGCGGGACCAATTAGTTTTTAATATGAGATCAATAGGGAGCCAACAAGGAAACATGGGAAGAGATGAAGAGGGTGATGCGAAAAGAGATTTGTTTCAACTTACCACTATCGGAGCTGCGACAACAAGTCGCAAACCCGAGGCAAGGCAATCAGAAGCAAAGGAGTATTATAAGGAGATGAAGGTTGCAATGACTAGAGCAACATTAAGTTAAGATCGAGAGGCTACAATGACGGTGTTTCCGGTAGGCTTTAACAAAGTGTGCATTCAAAATGTGGTAGAATTGCAACATTACGTAGAGTTAGAGGATATGGTGCATATGGCTATCAAGATCGAGAATCAAGTCAAAAGGAGAGACAGTACCAACACACGTTCTGAACCTAATCCAATTTCATCCACTTGGAAGTCGAATCAATGGAGGAAGGAAGATAAGCCACCCAACGCCAAGCCCAAAATAGAACAAGAACAAGAGGTAACCAGACAAGGAAATCAAGACTATGAATCGGGATTAGACTTAAGCCATCCTCGAGGATGCCGACATGAAAAAATGATCATTTCTGTAAGAATCATGGTCGCATGGAGGGCTTTAAGTGTGCAAGACAATGAAGAGGACGAGGTGCAACGAGAGAACATTTTTCACACTAGGTGCCATGTCCAAAACAAGGTATGTAGTGTGATCTTTGATGGTGGGAGTTGCACTAGTGTCACTATCACCACCTTGGTGGAGAAACTAGGTTGTCAAATGTTTGCCTGAAACTTGATCGAGAGGCAACCATGACAAGCTTCAAGAATCATTTTAATTTATGAAAGACAAGAATCTTATAACTCTTGTTCCTTTGACACAAAGTCAAGTTTATGAAGATCAAGTGAGATTGCAAAAAGAGAATGAACAAAAGAAAAAGAGTGAAAAAGAGAGTGAACAAAAGAAAAGGAGTGAAAAAGAGAGTGAACAAAAGAAAAAGTGTGAAAAAGAAAGTGAGCAAAAGAAGGAGAGTGACAAAAGCAAGGATCAAAACTTTGAGAGAAAAGAAGAGAAAAACCACTTCTATGCAGCGCAAGTGAGGATAAGAGAGCATTGTTCTTAAATGTTTATGATTGTACTTTTCAGAGCAAGAGGCACTTTAATACTAACTAATCTCGATAATTTCTTTGCCTAGTTTATTGTCTCTTTGCAGAATTTGAAGATGTCTTCCCGAGGAAATTCCGAAGAAGCACCTCCATTCGAGAGATCGAACATCAAATTGATTTTGTCCCTGGTGCTACCATTCTGAATGGACCCGCTTATAAGCGTAATCCCGAGGAGACAAAGGAACTCTAAAAGCAAGTTGGTAAATTGATGGAAAAGGGATATGTGAGGGAGAGCTTGAGTCCATGCGTCATTCCAGTGATTTTAGTTCCCATAAAGGATGGATCGAGGATTTGTGATATTTTCATGCCATCCACAACATTATGGTTAAGATTCGAGGACGAATCTTTTCGAGGAAAGGGGGAATGATGAAAATCAAAGCACAAAGGATCCGTGATGCCAGGGCATTTACAACATACATTGGGAATTCAATCTTAATTATGGAAAATTCAAATTTGGGAGGTCAGGAAACCTCGAGACGCCTAATATATTTCTATTTCCAAGTGTTTTTTGAAGCTTTATTATTTTGATTTGGAGTCGGGTTTATTTTAGAAAGATTTGTTCTCCAAGTCAAAGTGTTGCTTTATTTAATTTAGAAAGTCTCTCTGCTTTTTCTAGTTAAATAGAGTTGCTATTTCTTTTTTAGAAAAGGTTTGCTTCATATTCGTGAGGATTTACTACGATGGTCGCTATTTCGAGCCGATTTGATCCCGATTTGGCTGCTATTTCGGGAGCTCGATTTGTTCCCATTTAATGATTTGTTCCAGATTTGCTGCTAATTCTATCACCAAGCCTTGTCCTAAAATTAAATAGTTTGCTTTTTCTCCTTCATGGATATTTTTAATGTGTAGTAGTTTCCTTTCTTATTTTTGGCCAAATATTTACATTCCTTGTCGCCGAATATTTAGTTTCTATTCTTCATATTTTTCGCCTATTTAAATAAGTTTCTCAAGCATCCCTATATTCTTAAAAAAAGTTTTAAGCATTTATAAAATTGAGAGTTTCAATTTCTCTCGGTTCTTTAAAGAACTCCTCGAACTTATCTGGCTATTCCTGCGATGGCTCATCAAGACTTATCAATCGATCCCATCACCAGGGCGTCTCACATACCAAGGTTCTGCTCCATGGCCAAACTGGTCACACATCCATCCAAGCCGACACATTAGAGCGGTTCTTCCTAGCTAATTTTGATCACTCTGCCCCCGCTGCTGATTCAGGTTCGTGACGCTAGCCGCCCTCAGAATCACCATGTGACAGCCACCGATGCCGTGGATTCAGATTCCGTTATATTAACTAACACCAAGCCAAGGGGTGTTATATAACGTAGAGGTCACACCCTAAATTGTTGGATATTGTGATGCAACCGAAGGTGTTCACTCGCAGATAGACGCCCAATTTCTAAGTATCGTGGTATTTATCGGGTGGAAACCTAGTATCCTAAAAGAATAATGTCAGATGTCGTAGCCAACCGGGCGTGCTAAAACGTAATATCGAGCCATGGCTTCGCGATACGTGAGCCTTCACGGCTATGGGGTTACATGTGAGGGAGGTGTTAAAGGCATAATATTCATATTAAACCCAAATCCTACAAGGTTGAGGTTTTAGGAGAGTTGGTCATTTAACAATATTTATTATTATATGATTCATATGAAGGTATAAAATTTATATAAAGTTTCTTTATTTTTGTCAAACACACCCCTCACCCATATCCAAATTTTGGATACTTATCATATGTATCCCATATTCTAAATTTTGAGAATTGACGAATCCGACTCTTAGATATGTACCGATATCCGACACCCACACCCAAGTCTGAGCAACATAGCTTGGAACTCCTGGGGCCAACTGCAGGAGGTTCTCGACACTCGCCCTACCAAAGATCTAACCATCCCGGGATTTGAGAGGTCCACAATCGAAGGGTCTACCCGCTTCAAGATGCCCCTGAACCGATGGAGCAATCTAACATCAGCTTCAAATCTTCAACTAGAGGACAAGGTGTGTATCTTAAATTCGAGGTAACGACAGACTTCAATCCGGGGCCACGACCTGGGCACGCAAATACAAGGAGGCTTCAAGGGCCGCTTAATTTGCCAAAACATGTGAGGAATTAAAAGGGTATCCCAAACACGGTGAGAAGGGTATCTTGTCTTTATTTTTATTAGGTTGCTGGGGTGTGAGAGGAGTTGCGTGGTACGATTATCATCGGGTGGAGAGTAGAGGGCCTTCTCGAAATGCCCCTCCATTGCTACTTCCCTATTATCTCTATTTTTCGACCAACATCAATAAAACCCGTCTTACTTTTTCTAACCCTAGTTGTCTGATTCTCTATCAAAATTCTCATATATATTATCATGTCATATATTTATATACAAGAGTATCTCTAATCTAATAGAAAGAATATGATGTCTTCTAACTAGTTTTCAACTCTACTATTTACAGAGCTACATATATATATATATATATATATATATATATATATATATATATATATATATATATATATATATATATATATATATATATATATATATATATATTTTCTAGCCAACTCTCCACAAAATAACACGATTTGAGAAAAAAATAACTTAAGCATGCTTGGTCACCATAGAGGTTAATCATAAATTCTCTTAATCAAAAATATTTATAATGAAGTTCCTAATGAGGACTATAGATGCTAATAAAAATCCATCTGGAGATAAAGACATCATTAAACAATATGATATATAAGAAAAGTGATGATGGAAACCTGGAATAGAGAGAAAATGTTAAACAATGATAAACTTCTGATAGGAAAAGGCAGATACAATTTATTCTACAATGATGAAAAGCACACCTGTTGTCCAAAGACATATGTTAGGATCATTAAGCCTCCCCATGATTCAAACCGGTAAACATCTAGGTAATTTTTCTGGCAACATGGAGAAAATAAGTCAATACAAAAATAACAACTACTAACTAATAATAGGCTGACGATGCTTTTTTTCTCCTATATGCTACAAGCACACATTTCCGAGACAACCATCAAACAACATTTCAGAGATGAGCTCCCACAAAAATATGACTAAAAGCACTAGACTGGGACAATTATAAAAAAAAAGGAAGGTCACTAAGCCGTCAATGTGGAAATAAAACATTATTTTTTATATTTTATTTTTATGTGCTTTTAATCAAAAATAATATTCATTAATAATGATTTAGAAGGACATAATAAGGACAAAGAAATCACTCAATCATACAACTCCAAACAAAAGAGGATATATATGAATGTTTTCTTACATACCATCTAGACATATACCTCAAGATTATATCATTATAAAAACTATACAACGTAAATATCAGAGATATCGCATAACTCAGAGGTAAACTAAACTATCTCCCTATCACTTAGCCTGACATTTCTTTTCCTATTACCGTAGTTAGTCAATTCCTATAATCACCCTATGATAGCCACTGGGATGCTGCAGTTCGTATTATCCGTTATATCAAAGGAACACCAGGTCAAGGGGTGTTGTATGAGAACAGAGGTCATACCCAAATTGTTGACTACAAGATGCGTGACAAAGTGTGCTCACCCGGCGTATAGACGCTCTACATCAAGGTATCGAGTGTTCATCAGAAGTAACTTAGCCATTCCTCAGAAAAAGAAACAGTTATGAGCTGATCCAGTGTCAAGTCGAAGCATCAAGTTATGGTCTTAGCAACATGTAAACCAGTATGGCTTAAGCATCTCCTCCAAGAGCTAAGATTCGAGAAGGATGAACAAATGAAGCTTATGCGATAATCAAGCCAACGAATATTTCATCTAACACAATTTTCCAAGGAGGGACTAAGCACATCAAAGTGGATTCGCCACTGTTAGAGAATATTTGAATGTAGATGCATGACTACTAATTTTGTCAACTCTAATGACCAACTCAAGTAAGATATCATCACTAAGTCTCCAAGTCCTGATTAAAGAATATATGTGACAAGCTTGGTACATTTGAACTATATGCTTCAGTTTCAGGGAGAGGTTAAAGATTAATTTCTAACCCATTTAGGAATCTTTCCTCTTTTCCCTTTCTCTTTAGCCCCAATTTCACTCTAATTTATTTCTTTATTTTCTCTTAACACTAACAAGATAAATACTCTATGTTCCTCACTTAAATTACTGGAAAATCTAGAGAATTCCGATCTAACCTAAACTCAACAAACCTAAACTCACAACAAGGTAACACAATTTATGATCTAAATTCCAAAGAATGACCTCGAGTAATCTTGATCACTATCGCTTACAAAGGGGTGAGAACCCCGCACACAACATCCAATCAGCAATCATATATCCTATGGAAAGCTCTCACAGAAATTCCAATCTTTCATCACTTCACTCGAAGATGATCGTATCCCATCCAACATCCAAGAAGCACTTCAACAACCAAAATGGAAGAATGTTGTTCAGGAAGAAATACAAGCCTTAGAGAAAAATAGACACGGCAGAAAATCTCAAAACCGCCAGGTAAGACAAATGTTGACGCAAGTGGATATTCACCGCGAAACACAATTCGATGGAAGTATAAATTGTGATTCAAGGCTCAACTAGTAGCTAAAGGATTTACAATGCTATGGCATTGATTATGAAGAAAACATTCGCATCAAAGAATCTAAGCTCAATTCCATCAAAGTGTTATTATCACTGCTGATAATTCGATCGAATCGCACCAAATTGATGTCAAAAAATGCATTTCAACTGAGAATTAGGAGAGGAAGTCTACATGAAGATTCCACCTAAAGGAAACCCAAAAAATTTAGGAAATGTAAAAGCAACTAAGGAAGTCCCTATATTTAAACAATCACCTAAGGCTTAATATTCTGACTGACCGACCAAAGTTGTAAAAAAGTATGGATTCATCCAATGTCAATTAGATCACACTCTATTTGTGAAGCGCTCTAAGGAAGGTAAAATGACATTGTTCATTGTTTATGTTGATGATATTATAATTATCGGAGATGATAGAAGATGTGGAATAGAAATCTCAGCTAAATAGCTGTGAGAATCGGAAATCAAAGATCTCGACAACTTAGTTATTTCTTCGCATGGAAGGCTGGCGAACTAAGGAAGGAAGAATGGGAGGAAAATTCCTTGTGATTTCTTGATGATCCATTACGTGTATATATAAAAAAGGGTTAGGTTGTACAATAAGTAAGCCAATCTAACCTTCCTAAATTGTTACAACCCTATAAGACAAGTTTCCTAACTAGTTACAATCTATATGTAAAGTCAGATATATGCTATAAATGTATGGAATGTATCACTCTAAAGGAAGTATGTTCTGATCTTACTTCGTGAGACCAGATTGTCAGGGTTAAAGCCAATGGACACACCTATGGATCCTAGCTGTAAGATTGATAAATATAATAATCAACAGACAAAGACAAAGTACTAAAGGTTAGTAGGAAATTGATTTATTTCACCACATAAACCCGGGAGTATTTGCTCGCTAGAGCATGGTAAGCCGCTTGGCATGAACAACTCAATTAAAAGGCACATGAAAGTTGTACTGTACCCTACAGATCTCAAAAGAGCTGGGTAGAATCACTTCTGGAAAACTCAAGCAGGAAGTTTGAGGAGTTCACCGATGCACTGGCAAGATCTCGAGCATAGAAGGTCAACTAGTGGGTATTATTCCTATGTGGGGAACTTGGTGACATGGAGAAAAGAAGCAAAATTCATAGTGGCAAGAAGTAAAGGCAGAGGCGCACTTAGGCAATGGCTCACTGATATGTGAAGGAATTCGCTCCAAAGAATACTCAAGAACTCCTGAATTATATAAAATTCCACTATGACAATTTCAGGTGATAAACAAGGTTTCCATAAGTATCGCAAAGAATCCAATTCACATGACAAACCAAGCATGGAGATGTAGACCGTCACTTCATCAAGGAGAAAAAATTGGAAGGGAGTAGTCATACTTATGTAGACCTTCTAGTCACAAACAACGTACATTTTGACAAAGGCACTTCCAGCAGACCAACTATGAGAACATGAAAAGCAAGTCGAGAATGACATGTACTAAGCAAACTCGAGGGGAGTATGGAATTATAGGATTATGATTATGGAAGGCATGGGATAATGATTTGCATTTGCAGGGATTCCGATTCGATAATCGGGCTCTATTTTTATGTATGGGAGAATCTCCTAATTAGCCATTGCTTCCTTAGAGATAGTAATCATGTAGATTATATGGCTTGATTAGGCATTACTCTGTATATAATATTTATAGGTTCACTTGTATGATAAATACGTAAAATAATATTTTCTAGAGATTGCAATATTCATTAGCAGGGTTTGGGTTCTCCGAATAAGATGAAATTGTATATGTCTATAAAGACTTAGAAACATTTTTGTAATATTCTAAGTAAGTAGAGTGATAATACAAGTCAGAAGGTTCCCATGACGCTTGGTTACTCTTGATTATTTAAGTTGCTTTTTTTGTGTTACTTTCAAGATGGTTGGCTAATATTGATGACTTAGTGATTAGTACCCAAAAAGTGCTATTTTGAGCCCTATATCGGGAGAATTTGAAAGTGCTTTTTTTTGCGGCACTAATCATGTCAATAATGCCACTAGTGTTCAGCTCCTCTTAGTATCACTACAAGCAGGTTATTTTTATTGTTTTGCAGTGCTTCGCACTCAGAGTCTAAATATCGAGATATATGCTTAACCATGAAGATTGAACCTTACGACGCCTCTCAAACATACCAAGATTCAATAAAAGGAATGAAGGCAAAGTGATGAAAATGGATGCAAAGTAGAGGAGCGTAGTAATGCAGCCAAGAGTTAATTCCGTGAAATTCGCCAAGATTGGCAAATTTCGCCGATCGCGGAAAATTAAATTCTAAATAAATTGAGAAATTCCTGGCTAGGCTTCAAAATTTCACATGTAACGCTCTCATTGAACATACTACTACTATCTCTGGCAATTTATTACTAAATTCTCGGCTTAAGCAACAAAGGTTTAGCTTAAATTCTCTGATTTCAAGACTTCTCTCCTTTCAGGTAATTTCACACTGAATAAATTTGTGTATTCTAGCGAAATTTCCCATTTTGTCATACTTTTTGTAATTAATGCAAACCGACCTCATTTTGGTGTATTACTCCTCGTCTCCTCAGATAGCCAAAATGTTAGGCTTTCTCAGATTTTCATACATCGTGTCATATAAGCCCCCCAAATTATAACCCTAAGCAACTGAAGCAATCGCACATTTTCATTTTATGTAAATATCTCCCGCAGCCTTCATTCGAGGTTTTGTTTTTCTCTTCTCTCTCCTCTTTCTCTCATTTTCTAGTTACCAAACAACCTCTTCGTGACGATAACTCAAGAGATGTCAAGCTCTTAGCTTTGAAGATGAAGGTAGCTAGCTTATCGAAGGGTAGCTCGCAGTTGTCCTCATGTGTTAAATGCTACAGTAATCGTATTTATGGTTCCCATCTTCTCAAACTAGGGTCAATATCATTTAATGTCATTAATTTCGCCAATACTTACCATGCTTGTAGATACAAAGGCATACTTATTGCCATGCACTGCTGCTCTTTAGACGGCCTTGACAGCCAATTAAAATGATGTCAATGTTGTGGTTTCAAACTGGGAAGGGCCATGCATGTTGGCCTCGTGTCGACTCAAACAGAGTGATTCAGGTTAGGCTTCTATAAACAAAGATCCTATATGGTCGACTATAGGTCAAGCCATTATAATGCGAGGATAAAACCCGAGGACACTTGTTTCCATGTTATCAAGTTAGTGACCTAAATCTTCAAAGTTACCTTTCACACTTCAATTTCGCTTTTGCAATTAATCAAGACACAAACAACTCCCCACCGCTTGAAACAAACAAATCCAAAAATCCAAACTAAAAAGCCTCACCTTTTCAACACCGACGCAACTCATTCCTGTGGATTTAAAACCCATCCCCGTGTTCAATTCAGACCACCTGGCGTCGCAAGAGTCGACTACCGGGCAGCATGGCGAACTTTTGCGATATAAATTTTGTCGGGACCGATCACCCCACTCGGGCACGAATCAATCAGCACCGCTTCCGGATGGTGCCAA
The DNA here is from genome assembly GCA_016808115.1 of Tetrastigma voinierianum. Lineage (NCBI taxonomy): Eukaryota > Viridiplantae > Streptophyta > Magnoliopsida > Vitales > Vitaceae > Tetrastigma > Tetrastigma voinierianum. The sequence goes on along the minus strand of JAEQBH010004440.1, from coordinate 209,949 downwards.
ACTACGCTTTGATAAGTCAGCGTATTTCAGGATTAACACCACGCGAAGGCGACCTTTTAACCCTTTGAATCCCAAATATGTAACTCAAGTGTTCATCACTTCCAAAGAATCTAGACTATTTTTGTTTTTTTTACGTACCCGCTTATTTTAACTAACAATAACCCTTCTTTTTGCAAGTTGCTCAGGCTATATTTTCAGGTCTCGCCTCAGGTAAATGTGTTTATGCACCACCGGGAAGAGAGAGACATCAGGTAGATCGCAAAGAATCGAGCACCAATCAACAAGGCAAAGAAATTCACGTGCCATTGCATCAAAATGGATCCCTACCCGAGGAACAGAGTCAGCCAGTACCCCAGCTGAATCCAACAACCTATGATCGATGAGGACTACATCCACCCTCCTAGAGTTGCCCCTTCCCGCATCATACCTCCCGTCAAGATGTAAAGCAGCCGTAGGCCTTATTTAGCACTTACTCCTACATATCATGGTATGGGCACGAAAACTACACACACACATAAGGGATTTTGAGGAGGTTTGCACAACCTTAAGGAAGGTATGATCGACATGGATTTGCTAAAGTCGAAAGCATTTCCACTCGACTTAAAGGACAAGGCCAAGATTTGCCTTAACTCACTAAGGCCTAAATCCATAAGAAATCAATGAAGGTGCAGTTTTAAAAATTCTTCAGTGCTCATAAGACCAATAATTTAAAGAGACAAATTTATACCTTTGCAGCTCATGATGGTGAGAGATTTTACCAGTGCTGGGAGAGATTTATGGAGACCATTAGTGCTTGTCCACATCATGGCTTGATGTTGGGATGCCGTAAACACTTCATGGTACTCATCGCTTAGAAACCATGTGTGTGGGGATTTTCCGAGTAAAGCATCCCGATATCACAGATTTTCTGAACTATGAGGCTGAAACTTCTAAGGGTCGGGATGACAAAACCCAGAGAGAAAGAAAATGCCTTTAATAACCCTAGGGAGGGATGTATGCACCGTCAGAGGACATAGAAGAAAGCTAGAATTTCAACCTTAATCCAGGAAGGGGAGGAGCTGAGAAAGAAAAAGCTCCATAGGGTGGCATGCGCGGGGACTGGAAACACCGCGCACCAACCCATCTTCCGCGCTCCCAAACCCACAAATGTAATCCGCAGAGAACATGATACGAGTGCTCCATCAATGAAGGATTTGATGAAAGTAAGCAAATGCCAGGTCAAAGCCACCACAACCAATTCCACATGGTAATACCCACAATTCCAATCGAGAATCAATCTCTAACCTCCTCACGATCTAATCCCCCCGCTCCCCCGCCTAAACCACACAAGCTGTCTCCACCTTCAACCACAAATCCACCTCCATCTTCATATCACTCGTGGAACAAGCCATTTTTAATGGTAAGTAAGGTGGTCGGTAACTTTGTGGAAGAATGTGCGGGATCAATGTGCAACCGCACAAAGGGGATTGATCACCGTAGAGAGCACACATCGAATAAGAGAATAGACGGGCTTCGAGCAATCTAAAACAAAGAAATGACAAACCTACGTAACTCAATCACAAGATCAACAATATCTGGAGGTACAAGAGATAGTCTCTTCCTATAAACACCGCCAAATCCAAAAGGTCATGTAGATAGGTTTATCTAGCAATTCGAATGGATGAGGTGAAAGCTATAATTACACTAAGAAAGAGGTTGGATCAACCAATGCCCAAGCTCCTGGACAGAAAAACCAAAGAATGAATGAAATGAGCTTTAACACATTTTCCTCAAAAGATAGGACTCACGAAACACCGCATGCCACCTCCATTTCCACAAGGCCTTAGAGGCAAGAAGAAGGCACTTCAGCCAGCGCATCCCAAGTCCTAAGGTGTAAAAGTCAACATACCCTTCTTTGGACATAATCAAACAAGTCCCCTCGCTATGCAAAATTTAGAAAGATGGCACAACTGAAGGGATAGGTATTGAGAAAAAGGCATTTACTCAACAAGTCACACATCCAGCAAGAGAACCCACAATACAAGGATCCAGATCTCCCACACCCTTTCGTAAATATTGGTGGACTCAGCGACAAATCCCTACTGACTGAGCCAAGCAGGAACCTATCACAGACTCAGGTATGGGCAGCTAGGGTTTGGGTGGACCCCAAACTCACCAACATCACACTATCATCAGTCGATAGATCTGAAGATTCCTAAGGGAATATTGATGTTCAGGAAAGTAGACAAATTCTACTACCCAAGATTTTGTTGTGCCGACAATCAGCCAATTGAAAATGAGCCCACCAAAAAGCAATTATCCTAGAAGACCATTTCGGCCAACGCCAACCCTGCAATTATCAATAGCCGAATGGAGTCAGTCCTGCGTTTGCAACATACTGGAGCTGGAACATATTCCACTCGAACAATAAACACAAGCTCTTCGAAGAAACCAAAATCAGTCAGGATGTTCGTGTCAGATGTGGTCAATCCAGAATTGGGTGTGATACACCTCAACCAAGGTGAAGTGTTGTGGTACGCCACGGGGCCACCGTAGGGCACACCAAATCCATCGCGAGAAACCAAATGTGGGGAAATCCAACACCAGCACCAATACCATGTACCACTAACACTCGGTTTGAGGAGATCATCCTCCTTGACCCCTCCTCATAATCACTTGGTAAAATTGAGTTGATGTTCTCACAAACCAAAATTGCAAACACAATATACTTGCTTTTGTTTTAATTTTTAGTAATTTAATATTACTTTCGCTTTTTAAAGTTTCTTAACTTTTAGCAATATTTTAGTAACTTTACTCATATAATATAGTATCTATATTAATTTTTAATTACAGTATCATATAATAATTTTTATTATAATAATTTTTATTTTATTTTATTTCTTATATTAATAATTAAGTCAAAAATGTCAAGTGCAAAGTGTGAAACAAGTTTAGCCAAATTCGCTACACTAGCGAAATTATGCAAAGTACCATTCGCTACCAGGTCCTATAGGAGGGGAGGGGTCGCGTTTTTCACAACTCACTTTTCCCGTACCTCTCTCGTTACCCGGAAGCTACGCTCTCGCCGCTAAGAACCCGCAGCCGCCGGTCATACGCCAAGAGTCACCGCCCACTCAAGCACGCCGAAAGACATCGTACCAGACGCTACCGCGAGGCCGCGCCTCGCCGCCGCCGCGACCCCCAATACCAACCGGTTCCGCTTCCTCGCCGCGCCGCGCGAGCCCCGGTTTTCGCGAAGAGTTGTCGTCAGCCTCGAGTCACACCACTAGTTATCGCCAGCCAGGTACTTCGACGCATGAGAACCCCGACACCCGCAGTGTCGCTTCCTTCTCGGCGCACGTATCCAAAGGCCGGGTCCCCCGCTGCTGAGCCCCCGGGTTCGCTACTCCGCACAGTGACTCGCCATGTCGCAGGTGGGCCACATACGTCCCGCAGCAGCCCTGCTTTTATTTTTTTAGCTAGCCCAAAGATACCTCGAGGTCTCCCCCGCTCCCATGCTTATGGTCAGACAGGGTCCCGGTCGCGAAGGTCGATTTAGTACACCAGAGTGAGAGGTCCCGCCCCGCATCAGCCCCAAATCCCGAGGCATCCCCCCGAGGAGCCTCGTGGATCAGACGATATTGACGGATAGGACCCCGGTTCACCCACCTCAACGTGAGAGATCTAGTGAGGGTCCAACCAAGCGGCTCTCGCACGCCCGGTGGACATCCTCATCCAGCTCCTTCACCCATTGCGACATCCGCAGAGACTAATATCATCGCCTCGCTTGTCGTCACGGATCGAGGCCGCAGTCTGGGCACCCCATTCCGGGAATGTCGCACCACACTCGAGGGACTTTCATCGAGTCTTACTATGATGTCCCCAGACGGGCACGATCCCGCATTCGGATTCTAGCGAGGTTGATCGAGGACTATCTCAACACTGGGCCTTCATGACCCCAGGCGTGATATTACCATCCCACGGGGTGGTGTGTCGTAGCTTTATCACTCGATGACATCCTGGAGCAAAATGTCCACTCGAAATTTCATTTTCTATAGATGATCGCCCCAGTACTGTGAGCCAGATATTTCAAAGAGCCTTGTAAATCACCTCAAGGTGACACGGCAACTGGGGAGGGTTACCGGGCCTCACCCACTCAGCTGAGATTCAGCATCGTCCGCCGAGACACCACGTACCGCCAAGGTTTTCAGAGGCGCCCCATATGCTCCCGACGATCACATATTCAGACCAGTTCTTTTCCCACCGCGCTACGCACAATGGGAGGGGGCCATCCTAGAGGTTTCATCGACCCCGCAGGGATACTGCTTGTCCCTCCTCGACGATGACTGGCGTATTTCGGCCAGTGCGTCCACCGGAAGCGGCCCGGTTCGAGCGCAGAAGCAACACATCATTACTCACACTAGCGTGTCTCGAGATAGGTTTTCCCCGGAGCTCTCGGAGAGAGAGAATCTAGAGATATGATGTCTGTCCTCCTGCTCACACTACTACATATACCCTGAAAGCTTTTAATACATTAAGTAGTAAGAACATATTTGACATTAAAAATAATAATGGGTAATAGTAATAGTTTCTTTTCCTTGCCATGCTCAGATCTTTTATCCTCCTAGACTGGGGAGAGGTTCCAGCCCCGAGCCCGAGGTGGAAGTGAAGCCCGCCCGCATATGTCCCCTCCCATGCCGCTCAGAGAGATAGCAAAGCGTGATGGAGCGAGATCGATTCATTAGCAAATGCACCAAAGATGTGTAGATCGAGGTTGGCCTGTCACCCATGCCGTAGGGAGTGTGATTATGACTCCTCCACCTGTCTTCCCCCGTGTTCCGGACAGAGGAGCCCACCACGCCAGCTGAAGATTGATGTGTCGGGTCAGAAAAGAAGAAGCAGCAGCACTACCCACCACCACCATAAAGGGAGGTGGTTAGGCTCTTTCATGTTTTGCATAGTTACCACTTTATCAACCGCTACTAATTTTGATTAGCATATGTGTTGCCCATGGGTGAGGCGTTGATACTTTTGTATGTTTAGCTCAGATCATGCTCAGCCATTTTCATATCAAAAGCTATTCGCATATATATACGTATTTTTGTATATCATGTTTGTGCCTTCACCATAATCATGGTTCTCGTATCGACAATTGAATTGCTTCCTAATGGAACAATTGAATTGCTTTGATCAGACAATTGAATCGCCTTTGTCGAAAATCAATCATCAGAAGTTACCTTATGTTAGAGCAAATTCATGTTTGAAATAATTTTCGTCAATCAGTTCCAAAGACTAACTTGAAATTTCTTTAAGCTAATTCACACACTACACACCAGATTGTTTCAATAGGTTGTAATTTGTAGTTTCCTTTCACTTTGCATAAATGGCCTAAAAATATGTCAACTAGGATAGGTTTGTTACTCCACATTTGAAGACCAATGTAGTCTTCCAAAAAGGAAAAGAAAGAAAAGCAAAAAGAAAAGAAAAAGCAAAAAAGAAGAAAAAGAAAAGAAGAAAAAGAAAATAAAGTCGCGGACACTTTGCCTCGAAACCTGAAAGCAGACGGGTCCGAAGTATACGGAGAAAGCTCAAGCCCGACATCAAGCCTTAATTGGGAGTCATCGAGCTTAGTGTTCGTTAGCGGTGGATAAGGTAGAGCTTAACGATTTGTAGGTGCTTGATTTTCAAGTCATTCGGTGAAGCCTCAGAGTTTGTGGTCGCGATCCTTTCGCTTGATGCCTCAAACCTTAATCGTTTGGAGTCGGTGGACCCCGCTACACTGACTTCTCGTGAAGTCGATTTTGCCATCGCACCCTACAGTTGGAATAAAGAAAAAAGAGAGTGACTATCCCTATCTAGGTTGTTCAACAACTTAAGGCTATGCCAAGGTTAGGTTTGAGGGGGAACAATTTTTCAATTTACGTAATTCGATCCGTTACATAAAGAACCATTAGACTGTGGAAATTCAAGTTGAGAATCATGGAAACCAATATTGACCTAAAAATTTGTTCTTGTATGAGCCAATGGTTTTCAAACTTGTGTCAATTTTTCAGTTTAAAAGTAATGTTTAGTTGTATATAAGAATCTTTTTTGAATCATAAACTTTTTGAAAATCACCGCATGCATGCCCTTATTATTTTTGCATTGCTAAGGACCAGCAACGCTTCGGCTAGTGTGATTAGTACCCGCGTTATTTTTAAGCCCCCATATCACAGTTTTGAGTGCTGGCGTTAATCATGTCAATAATGCCACCAAAGTGTTCAGTGTCTTCTTAGTATCACTTATTCCGTTTGTAGGTTATTTTCGTTGTTTTCGTGTTACACGCACTCAGAGTCCCAATATCGAGATATGCTTAACCATGAAGATTGAACCCATTTATCACCCTTCAAACATACTACAAGATTCAATGGAAGTACGAAGGGCAAAGTGATGAAAATGGATGCGTAGGAGGAGCAAGAGGGGTCATCGAAGAGCAAGAATTCTGTGAAATTCGCAAGATCGCCAGTACCCTCACTGATCGCTCCAAATTTCGCAATCCCAGCTAAATTGAGAAATTTCTCTAGGCTCCAAATTCGCTGGCAGACCGTTCCTCAAATCTTCACACTTTCGCTTATCTCTTAAAATTCTCGCTGCTGAAGAAATTACAACGAACGTTGCGAAGGCCCCAATGTAAATTCTCCGGGATTTCTCGTTTATCTTCGTAATTTCGCTTAGTTAGCAATGCTGCTACCCAGTGAATTCGCCACCTAGAGAAATTGTATTTCAGCTTAAATCTCCACTCTGTCATACTTTTTGTAATTAATGCAAACCGACCTCATTTTACTCATATATTAAATCTCCGGCTACTCAGAACAGATTTCCTAAATAAATTTCCCCTCGGCCTGGTCATACTTGTAATTAATGCAAACCGACCTCATTTGTGTATTAATTTTGTCCCTAGCCAAAATGTTAGGTTTCTTTGTGTATTTTCATACACAGGTGGCCCAGGCCGCCCCCCAAATTGTAACCCCCGAGCAACTGAAGCAATCTTTCGCACATTTTCATTTTATGTAACAACATCTCCATGAAATTTTCATTTGAGGTTTTGTTTTTCTCTCTTCTCTCTCCTCTTTCCTTTCATTTTCAGCTACAACCCTTCGTGGATGACAACTCAAGAGATGTTTCTAAGGTTTCTGCAATTTCTAGAAGACGAAGGTAGCTAGCTTGGAGTCAGGGGGTGGGCCATGGTCAGCCCTCATGTGTTAAATGCTACTGTGCACCGATTTATGGTTCCCATCTTCTCAAACTAGGGGTTGAATATCATTTAATGTCATTACCTTGGCTACTTACTATGCTTTAGGATGTGCTGCATACTTATTACTAGGGATGCATTGTTGTTTTAGATGGCCTTTTACGAGCCACCGAAATGATGTCAATGTTGGGGGTTTCAAACCGAAAGTGGGCCGGTGGTATGTCAGCTTCGGGGAAGTGCTAAATAGGAGTGACTTAGGTTAGGGTTTTCAGCTAAACAAAGATCCGCAGGCTTGGACTATAGGTTGCTTCACATAATGCGAGGATCCCGAGGACACTTTCAAGCTTCCATTATCAAGTTAGTGACCCAAATCTTCAAAAGCGCCTTTTCACACTTCACTTTCAGTTTTTGCAATTAATCAGACACAAACAACCCCATAATCGCTTTGAAACAACAAATCCAAAAATCCAAACTAAAGCCTCACCTTTTCAACACCGATAACCTCATTCCTGGGGATGAAAACCCATCCCCGTGTTCGAATCTCTAGACCACTATGTCAGCAGCACTGATACGCAAAGTAGGGAACTCAGATATACCTGCTGATTCCGATCACCCTACGGTAATCACTTAGCACCATCTTAGTACAATGGAGAAAAAATGGTCATAGTCTTCTATGGTGTCACAACCCATTGTAAAGAATAGTAAGCACCACCATTCTCAGACAACATCCTTCATCCCAACCATTAGTTGCGCGAGACCAATTTATGCACCGTACGCATGATAAGGCAAAGTCACCACCCAACTACCAATTATAGATCTTGTGTCTAGGCATGCACTAGGCAGAGTCACCGTGCACTAGTTATGCACCAGGGCCGAGTACTACACCTACACATGGAAAGCCCTCATCTATATGAGCCATGAGGGGCTTATGCGAGGTGGGAAGATTCTAGAGACTGAGAGACCTCCCTTGCTAGAAGGATATGGAAGGTTCTAGAAGATTCCTGAGAAGTCCACACTTGTGGAAGGGTATGGAAGGAAGGATATCATCCCAGGTCTTCTAGAGACCCTCTCTTGTTAATATATGTGTACATAGTAGAATATTCTAGGAATTTCGGCTTCAGGAACCCCAAGGTTTGGTAATATCATAAAAAGAGAAGGTTGAGGTGGTAGACCCCATTTGAAACCACCGCTCAAGAGAGAGCCTCAAAGTCAGAAGAGTCATTCTTCAATAAAGAGCAATCTTCCTTTCAAGTGTTCTCTCAAGTTCTCTTCGCTTCCATGCCGTGGGTAGAAGCCAATCTTAGCAAGCAAGGTAATTGGGAGGTTGACTTAGCAACATCGAAAGGGCAAGTTGTCTATGCTCGCACGAGCTTAGCGACTAAGTCCAGATTACGGTCATCAGAGCTTCGTTGCTATGTGGAGCAAGCCGGGCGATCAACGCCGAGCTCATGTAGAGGAAGTTGCCGCAAGTCCGGAAAGGACTCACCTCCCGCTGGCGGCGGGAGCAGCGACAAGTCTCGTGATCCCTCACGAGCCACGGTGGATCCACTGAGATCATTATGGCGACACCAAGGAAGGAGTGGACCCCCATGGAGCAAAAGTACGGATAAGGCCGCGGAGATCTCAAGGTGCAGATCCGACCTCCCAAGAGTAGGGACGCTTGGCCACGGGTCCCGGCGGTGTCGCACGAGGAGTTTACGAGGGTTCGTGTACACGCTTCATGCCTAGAGTCAAGGGTGGAGGCCCCCACCAAGCACGGCAAGAGTTAAGAGGTGGCCATATCTACAAAGACAAATAATCGCCACCTTTGGGTCATGGCTCAGAGTAATCAAGGGTGAGGCCGCCACACACCGGGAAGCGATGCAAGAGCTCGAGATGAACTACTGTGGGCAATAATGGAGAGATACTTTCAAGATTAACCGACGCCTGAGGCAACAAAGGCAGGTACGATCAAGTACTCTCAATTCTGATACAGTAACTCTTTGGTGGCGTAGAAGGTTCATGGAAGTAGAAAAAGGGTTATGCACCATAGACACATGGGCGGACTTCAAGAGAGAAATCAAGAAGCAATTTTACCTCTCGACGCAGGGATACATAAATTCGTAGATCAGCATCTCGCGACACTGGGTCACGATCATGTCAAGGAGTTCTCCTCATGCTGCTACAGGCGCCTGGACATCGAGAACGAGCTTCCTTCAACCCCCGCTGGAGAACCTGCTGCCGGGTCGAGCAAGAGTTGAGAGAGACTCGTGTCCAAGACTTAGCCATGGCTACGGGCATGGAAGTCTCTCGTTGATTTTCGGGAAGGGAGATTTGTCTCAGCCCAAAGACATTATCTTCTGGCAGCCATGTCAAAGGTGGGGGGAGACAGGCGCACAAAAGCTAAAATGCTGGGTTAAGGATCAGCGCGCCCTACTAACAAAGAGGGCAAAGAGTCGAGACGCACGCTGCAGATTTCGCCAAAACTAACGCTTCCTCGCAATGGACCACATTGCTATGAATGTCCAGAGGAAGGCCCTCAATGCCTTGATTGAGAGGGAGACCTAACAAGAAAGTGACGAGGCTCACATGGGGTCACGTATTGAATGCCCTCAAGGTCGCTGTAGTTGCCAAGAGCGTACCAAAGTAAGGGACTCATGTACGTGGAAGCCAAGGTGAATGGAGATCCTTGTCTACAGTCAAGAAGGTGCTATAGATGAATTCAGTGGATGTAATGCCACCGTGAGTTCCAAAAGGCTGTCCTGCACCTAGGACTAAGAAGATCACAAGATCAGCCGGGGTCGGAAGTGAACCCCCCGCCATACGGACCCTACAGATGGCACCCCTGTAGAGGAGTCAGGAAGACAACTGGTTGAGTTAAGGATGGATTCATCCAACCGTCTGCTGCCTCCCTATGCAGCGCCGGTCTGTTTCAAAGAAGCACTACCGGGTCATCATGGATGTGCATCGACTCACAAAGGGGCCAACAAGGTGACGGCCAAGAACAAAGTATCCCATTCTTATTGCCGACTCCATTGATCAACCCGTAGAGCAAGGTCACCAAGCTGGACCTATGGTCGGGTGTCAAGACCATGCGTAACGAGGTATGGCTCCTATGAGTTCCTAGTGAGCTTGGTCTTACTAACGACCTCGCTACATTCTCGCATCACGAACAAGACATTCCATCCTTTCCTAGATAAGTTTGTGGTGGTATATCTAGATGATATTGTTATATAGCAACACCTCTAGAGGAGCATGCCATCATCTAAGGTAGGTGTTCCTATTAAGGCGTATTATATGCGTAGAAGCAGAAATGCCTTCGCTTCAGAGGAAGTTCGCTTCCTGTGGACATCGACAAGGGGATGGCAATCTACGATTGATTAAGATCAAGGCTATTCAAGAATGGATCCCCTACTAAGGTGCTTTCACAATCCATGTCCCTTCTGGCTTAGTCAACCATTATCTAGTGTTCATCAAGGGAGGTCAACAGATAGCCCATTACTGCATCGCCAGCAGTGCGGTACGGATTTTGGATGAGAAATGCCATCAAGCTTCCTGGAAGACCTTAAAAGGCCATGATGACTGTTGGCGCTAATCGACCACCCAAGGTATTCGAGGTACACACTAATACCTCCGACTCTATCGGAGGGGCCCTTAAGAGAGAGACCATGCTTTCTTGAAAAGTCGCAGCCCAATGACATGAGAGAAGCAGACACATCCAAGAGAGGCGATCCGACTCAAGAATCATCCATTGCTTACGGACATGGAGAGACACTATCCGGGGTCACACTCACAGTGAAGACTGGTCGTCGATACTAGCCAATTTCTGTAATCTGGCAGTTTTAAGCCCCAAGGAGGCGGTGTGACTTCCAGTCAGCCGACTACACGCTGAGTACAACCAGCAATGCCTAATCACGTTGTCGATGCCCTGTCAAAGGAGTGAGCCAAGCACCATGATTAGCCAACTCGTGGAGAGATGGTGGAAAGGAGGGTCGCAAATATGACTTAAATGGGTTGAGTCTCATCACGTTGGCTCATGAGAGAAAGACAAGGTTGTTTTGGGTAGAGGATGGTCTACTCTACACAAATGGGAAGTGACCTCTACGTGCTCAAGTGGGAAGCATCGGCGACCCTCATCAAGGAGTGTCATGACTCCAAAATAATGTTATTTATGGCACAAGAGGGCTGAGCTTAAAAATTAACAAAATTTATATACACCTGGTGTTCTACCACGCTGAGTCGGCTTACCGGCAGTACGTCTGGGGTCGAACACCTGGGGATGGGTTTTCGATCCGAAATGATTTGCATAAGTGCAACGGCTCGTGGGTTTATATTTGGACTTTTGATTTGCTTCAAAAACATGGAAGTAGGTTGAAACCGAGAAATTGTAAAAACTAAAGTTAAAGGTGAGAAAGTTAACTTTGAAGCCTAGGTCACTAACTCGTAAAGTTGGGTAAGCAAACAAGGTCCCTGGCTTTATCCTCATGACAAGCAACCTATAGTCCCCGCAGAACCGATCTATAACTAGCAAACCTCACCCTTGAAATCAACTCCTATTTTGGAAGTCAACACAAGTAACATGCATCTATGGCCCTTTAACGCTTGAAACTCCTAGCATTTTAAAATACTTCAGGCTCGTAGCACTTCATCTTAAGAACCACGCATCTAGCATTAAGTATGCACTGTATCCCAAAGCATGGAGAGTATCAAGCCAAACTGCACATTCAATGCTATTCAACCCTAATTTAAAGACTGGGTCATAAACACGCACCTATGGCTTTAATACAAGAGGACAACATGCATATGCCCTGCACCACCGTTACAATTTTCCTTCCTTCACATAAAAGGGAGGTTAGCCAAGCATCTCTCGACAATAGGGTGTTTCGTCATGTCAGAGGTAAGAGAAAGATGGGTAGAGAAGAGAAAGCAAACCTAAATAAAAATACGAGACTTTATTTACAAATGAAAACTTACAAAATAGTCTCCTCCCCAAAATTGTCTCCTCCAAAATTCTTATATCTATTACAAAAGAGAGGGCTTCAGAATACCTGGTATGGCATGAAAAATACCAAAACCTACAAATTCTCCGCTGTTAAGGACAAGAGAGTAATACAATCAAATTTAGCAAGTCGGCATTGGTAATTATAAAACATGATTGAGTAGCATTAAATTTCATAGAAGAATTTCTAGCTAGCGAAATCACCGCATATTAAAACAGAAATTTACAGCCGTGCATAAGGCTAGCCAAATTTCTATTAGCTTAGAGAAATTGTTGTGTGTATTAAATCAGGTATTGCCAAAATGGTGCTCTAGCGAACCTGGGTCTAGCGAATTTGAATATTTCGCTAAGGTTATAATGGTTACAATTTTCGCGAATCAGAAAATTTTCGCAGAATCTACGAAAATTCCTCGCTGAATCTTTCACTATGTCTTCTATCAAAACCAATAGCTCTTCACTTTGTTTTCTCATTGATTCTGCTGATGACTAACATTGGAATCAATCTTCATGATTCATCATTCCGAAATTGAACTCAAGAGTGCAAACACCCGCAAAAAACAACCAAAAATACCTCTAAACTAAGATAAGTGGTACTAAGAAGACTTATTATATTAATGACATGATTAGTAATAAAAAGCAAAACCTATCTAATATAGGGTTCAAATCTGCACTTTGGGCACTAATCGTCATCCAGTAAGGCACAACGCACAAGGGCACTACTAGAGTCTCCGTTAATCGGGCCACGTGATACCTGATGACGCTGGAGGCTTATGAGGACTTGTCTTATGTGCCAACAATACAAAAGTGGAGCAACATCACCCCGGATGAGCCACTACCTATATGCGTGAGCGGCCTTGGGAGTGTCACATGGATTTCACCCCACCCAATCAAGGATATGGACCTATCATAGGGCGTGGTGGATCCTGGCTTAAAGTATGTTGCACATAGTGTACTCTAAGGATTGCAGCACAAAGAGGAGCACAGCCTAGGCTATTCTCAAGAACCGTGGTGGCGATTGGGCTACCAGTTCATCATCGCGATCGCGGACTCGCGCTCACCGGAAGCTTGATGGAGCCCTTTCAAGCCTGCGGCACCTGGAAGCCACCACTTCAGTTTGACCCCCCGACACGGATGGCGACTGGTGGTGATCGTCGTGACCGGAGTTATACTTGGAGGCACTTTGTGCGTTAATCGAACTCCGACAAAGTTGCTAAATGTGGCTCACTTCTCCTACAATCTACAAAGAAGTGAGGCAACCGAGAGTGTGGAGTCCGGCTCGAGATAGTCACGGGCAACAACCGATGACTCACACCCCAGCTAGGTACACTGTGGAAGAGTCCAAATGCCTACAAATTTGCTAAGGCACGGCTGTGTCGACATAGCGCGCTCATACTTAGAGAAGGCTGCTAAAAAGATGAAGAAGTGGGTCAGCAGCAGGGAGACAGCGCAGAGTTCCGTGCTCTGAGACTTAGTGCTTGTCAGCTCATACCGCACAGTTCAAGTCCTTTTTCTCAAAGTGCACAAAGCCCTTGAGAAAGTATGAAGGCCCCTTCCATACGAGGTTGGTGTCCCACACAAGTTACCACCACTAAAGATCCCGTCTCTTCCATCTCAAAGAATCTAAAGTTCTACCATGAAAATAAGGCGCGGAGGATCCGAAGCCGAATATCTATAAGGGCACCCACAGCAATAGTCACGTCCTATGATAAGGAGGTGGACTACATCATGGCAGACCAGGTCATGAGGAAGAATAACTTTCAGCTCTACAAAGAATACTTAAAGTGAAGTAAGTGGACCAGCCTTCGCGTCAAGTTCCTCTGCCTCTTAGCGGGTAGCTTCAGCCAGCAAGCAAGGCAAGCGGGAGGCTGACTTAGCAACATTGAGGGCGAGTTGTCATGTCGCACGGGAGCTTAGCTGGAAGACTAAGTCCGTACACGAGGCACTGTTCAAAGTACGCACCAGCGCAGGGGCACCCGCCGAGGCATACGGCATTAGTCGAGGCAGGCAATGTCTTGGCATGCACTAGGGGCCAAGTCACCGTGTTCAGGCATGCACTAGCCGAGCACCCTTCCTAGGGGTACGTCATGGTACTAGGCCGAGGTAATGTCAAGGGGATGCACTAGGCCGAAGCCGTGCCCAGGCATGCACTACAGTCGGTGAACCTTCCTGCATGTGTCACTAAAGCCGAGGCACTGGTTTAGGTGGCACGCACTGTAATGAAACACCGTGTTCAGGCATGCATAAGGCCGAGCCACCTTTCATAGGCATGTCATGGCATTCAGGCCGTTTCACCGCAGGTCTGTGTGGGCAATACTAGGCCGAGTCAATGTGTCTATACGCACTACAGCCGGCGCACCGCGTTCCAGTGCATGCACCTGGCCGAGGCACCTCACAGGCATGTCATGGCATTAGCCGAGGCACCATGTCTGGCACATGCATTAGGCCGTCACAATGTCTAGGCATGCACCAGGCCGAGTAATCTTGCCTAGGCATTGCCATGGCACTAGCCGAGTCACCTTGCAGTATCGCACTGGTGCCGAGACACGGTTCAGGCATTTACTAGTCAAGCAAGACCTCGGTCTAGGCATGTTATGGGCACTAGGTCATGTCCCATTAGTGCCCAAAAAGTGCTATTTTGAACCCTATTCAAGATAGGTTTTGGGTGCTTTATGACTAATCATATCAATTAAGCCAATTGACGTGTAAGTCCAATTCTGTCCCACCGACATTGAGCTTGTTTTGCAATTTTGCAGTTCTCACGCACTCTCATACAAGAATTGCGTTGTTTTCAACCATCAAAATGAAGGAATTTGGAAGGGATTTTGAAGGAAAGGATGCCGGCAAAGGAAGATGTGCAAAGAGAAATGCAAATAAGTAGGAGAGTCCCAGAAGTGAGATTGCGTACTACCGGGATTACGAAAATTCTCGCAATCATAGCTGAAATACTGGCAACATCCTAGCGAATTAGTGGGAAATTTCACAGAAGAAGGAATTTATCATGCCTAGCTTAAATAAATCACTCGCTTTATTCTCATACTACAGGCTGTAGTCGTTGATAGCGAAATTTCTCACTGGCTATTCACTTGGCTGATAAATTTCTGGCCATGCTACGAAACCCCCGCATTTAAAATTGCCTCCCGCCTTGTATATTTGATCCCAAACTCGCTTTTGCGATACCATTGGCCTCCTTATGTAAGCCAATATTTTAGGCAATTTAGATTTTCACACTTCGGGGTCAGATTTCATATAAACCCCACAAACTGTGAACCCTACAAACTTTTTAAGCAACTTTTCATTTTATAAAGTTTCCCCGCAGCCTTTCATTTTAGGTTTCATTTGCCCCTTCTCTCCTCTTTCTTTCATTTCTAGGTTGCTGAACACACCCCTCGAGGATGACAACTCAAGGGATGCTTGGCGTTTCCTCATAGCTTTGAAGAGGAGGGGTGGCTAGCTTGGTTTTGGGGTCATAGTGTTGTCCTCATGCTTTAATGATACAGTATCGCATTTATGGTTCCATACCTTCCAAATTAGGGTTTAATGCCATTTTAATGTTGTTCCTTTGGTCACTGCCATAAAAGCAGGTTCAGTTGCATGCTTAATGCTAGATGCACTGATATCCCTTTAGATGACATTTACGAGCCACCGAAATGAGGTTAAATGCTAGGTTTTGAAACCGAATGGGACTTTGAATGCTTAGTACTTGGTTTGACTCAAATGTAAGGTTCTAGGTTAGGTTTTATAGCTTAAACAAAGATCCTGGCTTTTGGTTTGACTATAGGTCATTTGCCCTAATGCGAGGAAATAACCCGAAGACACCTTAATACCCCCATGTTATCAAGCTAGTGACCCAAGCCTTCAAAGTTACCATTTCACAATTCACTTTAAGCCATTACAGTTAACCAGTGACCAACAAACTCCACTGTTTTTAAACAAATCCACAAATCCAAACAAAAGCCTCACCATTTTCCAAACACTGATGCAAGTCATTCATAGGATGAAAACCCATCCCCGTGTTCGACCCTAGACCGCTTATGTCGCAAGAGTTTGACCACGGCAAGAGGAGGAACTAAGGATACAAATTTTGTTGATTCCAATCACCCTACCGTGGCACAATCAAATGGCGCCGTTGTCGGGGATGGTGCCAAACTACGTATGATGAGTCGAAGTGTACTTGTAATCCCCATTACAAGTGGGTGTAGGTGACCTTAGACCCTTTTTGAATTATAGCTTGTTAAACAAGTTTTCACGCCTTGCGCTACTAAGACTATTTTGTTTTTTTTTTACGCCGCTTTTTGTTTTAACTAACACTGACTGGGCAAGTTTGCTTGTGTTCTTTGTTGTATCTAATTTTGTGTAATGTGTTTATGCAAAGATCGTGACAAGAGACATCGTAGATCGCAAAGAGTGAGTGCACCACTTGAACAAGGCGAACAAGTGTGCACAAAGTGACTAAATGGATCTCAATTGAACAACAAAGTCAACAAGCACTCCCTATGAATCCAACAAAGATACGTGTCGAATAGAGTAACAAATACACCCTCCTAGAGTTAGTGCCCTCCGCATCATACCACAGGATGTAGCGTTGAGACCCTACCTAGTACCCCCGGCTTCCCACTTTCATGGTATGGAGAATGAAAAACCCATATTCACACATACAAGATTCGAGAGGTAATGTACTTACCTTCAAGGAAGGTATAACTGACATGGATTTGCTCAAGCCGAAAAGCAATTCCACCGGGACACTGGCGACAAAGCAAGATTTGGCTCAATTCACTCCAGGTCGAGAACGACATAGAAGTTGCGTATCTTTCAAGTCGAATTTTGTAGAAGTTCTTCGCCACAAAGACCAACAGCTTTGAAGAGGTGATCTACACTTACTCGGCCTATGACAATGAGAAATTCTACCAATGCCGGAGAGATTCATGATACCATCGCAGTTTCATCCACATATGGGTTCATACTGATGTTAGTGAATCATTTCTATAATGGTATGTCCCCTACCATGAAGCAATTGCTAGAAACCATGTGTGGAGGTGATTTTCTTCGAACAAAACCCTGGATTTGAGGCCACGGATTTCGAGTTATGTGGTTGAAACTTCCAAGGGTCAGGGATGAGCCGAACCCGAGAGAGGTAGAAAATAGCCTTCAAAGACACCAAAGGGGAGGAATTTATATACTTTCGTGAGGACATGGAAATGAAAGCAAAAATCTCAACCCTAACTAGGAAGCGGGAGCAGCTAGAAGGAAAGAGGCCCATGAAGTGCGTAGTGACCGAAACACCGCACGTGCCAACCCATTCATCGCTTGCCAACCCATCATATCCAAGAGAACATCATCCGATTGCCCCATCAGTGAAGGATTTGATGTCAGAATATGCAAATGTTGTAGGTCAATACAAGCCACAACCCAATGCCCCATATGGTAATACCTACAATTCCAATTGGAAAAATCACCCTAACCTATCCTGGAAACCTAATCCCCCTGCCTATGTGCCCCTAGGTGCCAAACAACAGTTTGGTTCCTCATCTCAACCATAGCCATCATCATCCTCCTCTCCTGTGGAACAAGCCATATTGAATCTGAGCAAGGTGGTAGGCAATTTTGTGGGAAGAATGAAAAGGATCAATGCACAATTGGCACAAAGGATCGACATCAGAGAAAGTACACTAAACAAGAGAATGGGGATGGGCATGAGAGCAATCTAATCATAAAATAGACAACTCAGCTTTTCAATCACAAACATCAACACATTCCGAGGTATTAGGAGAGAGGAAGCGTTCCCTTCCCAAACACCGCTAAACTGGAAGGAGTCCATGAAGTAGGTTCATCCGGGCAATCCGTGAATGGACGAAGTGAAGTCCATAATCACCTCGAGGGAGTTGAAGAGAAATAGAGCAACCAAAGGCTCAAGGTCATGAAGAAACATGCAAGGAAATGTGAAGCTGAGCCTCGAGAGAGGATCATCGTTGAGGACTCAATGAAGCAATCGTATGCCACCTTCATTTCAGTATCAAGAAGTAAGAAGAAGGCATCCCGAAGAAGGTGCATCCCTAAGTCCTAAGGCAAGCGGCTGTCAACATACCTCGACATCATCAAACAAGTCCCAAATATGTAAATTTTGAAAGATCTATGTATTAAATCAAAAGGATTGGGTACAGAAGAAAGCCTTCCGACCAACAAGTCGCTATAATCCAAAGCAAGAACCCGCTATACAAAGATCCGGATCTCCTACAATTTCACCAACATCGTGGATTTCAGATAGACAAAGCATCGCTAGATTTAGGAGCGTTGTAAACCACGCTATACTGTATAAGCAAATAGGGTTTGGGAGAGCTTAAACATACCGCCATCGGCTCTATCATCGTGTCGATCGACGCAGAAGATTCCTAAGGGAATATTGAGATGTTAGTGAAGGTAGACAACTTTATCACCCAAAAGAGGACTTTAGAGTGCTTGACAGCCATTAGCAAATGGGCCCAATCATGTGCCAATTATCCCTGGTAGACTATTTGCCACCGCTAATGCACCATTAATTGGGTTTCAATGGAGTCACAACTCACTTTGGCAACATGACATCGAGCTCAACATTTTTCACTGGGTCACACAAACTGGAGGGTGATTATAAGTAAAGAAATGAAGTCCGGGCTTCATTGGTCATAATGCGTAGCTTCAAAGGGGTCCATGAGCTTGAAATAGCCAACCAAGGTGAAGCAGTTGTTCGGGAGTTGCCATCACTAGACACCGCAGCACCGTCAGCCCAAATTCAACTAGCGAGAAGGAAATAACAGCTGGGAAATCACATCAAGTACCACCACAAGCCATCACGGTTAAGGAGTTCCTCCTTGACCCTCCATGAATGAATCAGTTGAAGCTGAAATGGTTTATGTCTACTAAAACCAAATTGCATTCCAAAATTTTTTGTTTTAATTTAATAATTTTAATAGTTGTTTATTTTAGCAATTTTCTATTTTTAGTAATCTCATCTTTTAAGTAATTTTATTTTAATATTATTTAATATTACTTTAGATATATTTTACTATAATAATTTTTATTTTTAGTATTATTTATATTTTAATGTCGAAAATTCACCCAGGTAAGTCGGGGCGCATTTCACGAAATAGCGAAATTGGGCTCAGTGGCTCTTCGGCTCCCCTTCAAAGCTCTATTTAAACAAAGGGGGAGGCTTTTTGAATTCATATCATCCCCACCAGAGCCGCCGTGTCCGTGAGCCCTGGTTTTGCCCTGAGCCTCCAGTAGCCGAGCCTGTTTTCCCAAACGCACGCCGCTTCAACCGTGTCGGAGTCATCGCCGCCGCCAACGCACGCGCGAGCCCGTGCCTCGGCTTCCCCGAGTCACCGCCTTCCAGAGCGCCCCCGAGCCATCACACGCAGCCGCCGGCACCAGCCACCGCCACCTCCCAATGCCGAAAGCAAGGACTGCTTAGTGCCGTCGCACGAGTAGCCGTACCGTCCACCAAACATCGCAAGGAGCTCTGGTTCAGCAGAGTTCGCAGCCCCGGCCGTGCCCGTGCCCTGGTCCACCTTGGTCAGCTGAGCCCTGGTCCGGCCTGTCCCTGTGCACTACCCTGCCCTGCCTCTGTGTCCTTTCAGATTACAGCCATGGTCCGCACCAGAGGTGGGTCCCGCCTGAGGCCCCGAGTCAGTTCAAGACTCCGAGCAGAGGAGCAGCCCGGCCCGTACCCAGTCCTCGAGCCCCCGAGGAGCCTCAGGGTTCAGAGATACCGCACTGATGGGACCCCTGCCCCTTCACCGCAAGGCTACGTAGGAGATCCAGACGGCCCGGGCCCCAAGCGCCCTGCATCAGACCGGAGCCATCTTCATCTAGGCCCGAGCCATCACCGTCAGCGGCACCAGAGGAGAGCTCATCGCCCCAATTATCCCCGGCCTCGAGGATCAGGAGGCCCTTATTTGATTCGTACACAGCAGGTGATCCTGACCAACAAAATTTATATCCTGTTCCTCCCACCGCCAGAGTCGCTACCGCAGCATGCAGGCCCAGTGGTCAACACAGGACGGGTTTTCTCTGCACGGCCCGCCCTTGTGATTCAACTTCATGGGGATTGGTTGAAGGATAGGTTCTTGGGGCTCTTCCCCTGGTTCCTTCCCATTACTTTCCTCACCCAACAAGGCAGTGTGGTTTTCCCATGGACAGACAGTGGCACCAATATCTGAGGGTTTCAATAATAGGTGTCACGACACGCTTCCTCCACCATGGTGTCACTTAGGCACTCTTCCTCTTGACTCTCCTCCTCTGGATGATCAAGATGTTGGGCAAGCTTTGAAATGGAGTACTGCAGGTTGTCCAATTTCTGCTCCATTTCACTTTGAAGTCCATCAATTCTCTTGTTTACATTGTTTTCCATAGTGTCAATTTTTTGACTTAATTGAGCATTGATTTTCTTTTGCTCTTCCACAACATCACCCACCAGTTTGGTAAGGTCCAGAATGGCCTGCTCATTAGGAAAAATTAATTGTGGTGGTTGTGGTGGCTGAGGAGTTGAGATATACTGTGGAGGCACCATGTAGGAGGGTGCACTCATCCAATGGTCTCTTAATCCCTCATGGATTAAGTGGGTTTGGATTTCTCTCCCAGGGTTGCTGATTTTGCCATGCGAGGTTCCTATATCCCCATTGTCATATATTCCCTAGGATTACTCTTCGACTCAGATTGCTCTTCATGTGGGGGTTCCATTTTCTCTCGCTCAATCTTTCCCACATAACCTCGAATCGCTTGCCTGGAATTTTTGATCCATCAAAATGGATTCCAGCAGGCTGTGGCAACCCAAAAACACCTTCGAGAACAACTTTTTTTTTTTTATATATGAAATGAATAGAAAATGACAAAGAAAATATAAAATCATTCACCAAGATTTCTGTGATGAGGATCACAAGTGTTTCACATCATTAAATGCACTAGCACTATCCCCAAGAACGTTTTTCATTTGATTCGTGTCACAAGAGGGTGATCCATCAACAAAATTTATATCCTAGTTCTCCCACGTAGTCAAGCTACTGCAGTATAGCGGTCTAGGGTCGAACACGTGGATGGGTTTTCTTCTTACAAATGATTTGAGTGAAATCAAAAGTGGTGAATTAAATTTGGATTTTAAGGCTTGGTAAAACAGGGAGCTGGATGGTTGGAAAAACTGAAATTTAAATAAAATAAAATGTAAAATAGAACTCCTTGAAGCAATACCGGGAGTTTAAGATCCTAGGCTAACTGAGAGGTCCTCGGGTTAATTTCCTCGCAAGTAGAGAAGATGACATATAGTCATCTCCCGAACCGGATCTTCATTTGGCATTAAAACCTAAACCCTAATAATTTTCCTTTTGATAGAAAGCATTTATTTAATATTTATGGTTCCCCATGCTGAAAATCAGTTGGACTCATCCTACAATGATTCAAAGTGGTAACTAATGAATCTCGCGATCTAATAATAAGCATCCACTGAACCCTAAAAGATTACTAAGTATTGATCAAAAGTGGATGCACATACGTTGAAACCCTAACCCCTTAACCTACCCTGGCTCAGAAAGATAACTAATGGATATTAGGTGTATCTAAAGCCAAGAATACACTAAACCCTAAAAGCTTGCCAAGTATTGGCTGTAAAGAAAGCACATTAAAGAGCTTTTTTAAAATGAAATGAAAAATTTGGGAACCAAAATGGAAACAAAACCTCGCTACATGAAAACAGCTGAACAACTACAGCTCTAAATATCTCACCCCAATGTACCTTTTACTAAGAAGGAAAGTGGTTTTACTCGCTTCATCCTCCAAGTCATTATCCTTTGGAGGGTGTTTGGCAACCAAGAAAGGGAGAGAAAATGAGAGAAAAGAGAGAAAACTAGAGAAGATGCGCGTATGTACTGAAAAGAGAAAGTTAGGGTTACAAACTTATAAGGTGGCTTATATAGCCAACCCAAATGTGTGAAAATACAAGAAAGCCTAACATTTTGGCTAATACAGGGACAAGTGCGAATACACCAAAATGAAGCTTCGGTTGGCACACTACAAAAAGATGACAAGGCAGGCAATTTCGCTTATGACAACAATTCGCTATGGGAGCAAAATTTCGCTAGATAGCGGGGCCCCATAGGTAGCTTAAATCACAAAGAGATAGCGAAATCGAGAATTTCGCTATGCACCGCCACTCGCTTAAGGCGGGGCCTCGCTAGCTTAGCGAAATTATTGAAGAGATAGCTTAAATTGAGAAATTTCGCGCTTATCATCAGCTGAATTTTCGCTAGCCTAGCGAAAAATCTGTGTTTCTTTTAAGGGGCTAATTGCTCCATTGGCCACTGCTCTGCCGCTTCTTCCATTTTCTTCCTGCTTCATTTTTCTTCTCTTCTTTCCTTATAGTCTCTGATCTATGATGTTGAGTTTGACTCGAATTCTTCGTGCTTGGATCGACTCAACAATGTTGGCATGATTAGCTCGCAAAAACTGCAAAAATTGCCACAAAATGCGATTAGTAGAATAGTAGGGACCTTAATATGTAAATCGGGTTAATTATAACACTAGTACACAAAAGCGCTTAAAACCTATTAAAATAGGGTTCAAAATAGCACTTTTTGGGCACTAATCACACCCCCCAACCTACACATTGCTAGTCCCTTAGCAATGAAAGAAAGAAAGAAAGAGAGAACATACAAAATGATAACAAAATAGTATGCACAAAAATGGTATTTCAAAAAGGTTGCGAAAGAGTAATGCCTGACCCTAAGTAAGAATCATCAATGCCGTGTCCAATAACTATCATGAGAGAATGAATACCATACAAAATTGAGTATCAAAAGAGTCTCCATCTCAGTGAATCAACAAGAAACTTCCACCAAAATCTAAGTGTTTATTTGATAAGCTCTCAACAATGAACCGTCAAACTGAACTCTCCCCCCAACCTAGATACTACCACGACCTAGAATGTTAACCAACCTAAATAGATCAGACCCACTCCCATTCCACAATTCCTTTTGTTAGGGTGCAATGCCGAGGAATCGACCACCAAAGTCCATGTAATCTGTGGGATTCAACATGACTCCCCAACCAATTAAGGCTTGGTGGCACCAAGTCATAAGGATCTTTCAACCACAAATCCCTTCGTGTTTCACCTGACTTCAAATGATTTCGAGGACTCGAAGACCTACAACTTGTTAACTCCACCCATCCACCCATAGCGAACACTAAGTCTAAGATTCTGATTCGCGCCATAAAAGGGGGCCGAGCCAAAATCAACAAAATTTATATACACCTGGTGTTCTCCCTACTACCGGCCGTAGTCAAGCTACTGCAGTATAGTGGTCTAGGGTCGAACACGGGGATGGGTTTTCATCCTAGGAATGATTTGCATAAGTGCAAGAAGGTAAGGCTTTCTATTTGGACTTTTTGGATTTTTGTTTCAAAAACAGTGGAAGTAGTTTGAAAATTGAGGAATTGTAAAACCTCCAGTTTAAGTGTGAAAAATTAACTTTGAAGATTTAGGTCACTAACTTGGTAAATTAGGGCAAACAAGGTCCTCGGGTTATCCTCGTTATGACAAGCAACCTATAGTCCCCGGCATAACCGGACGGCTGTTTAACTACAAACCTCACCCTAACAACAACTCCCTATTTGAGTCAACACAGTAGCACATGCAACTATGGCCCTTTTCAATTTGAAACCCTAGCATTAAATATCATCTCGTAGGCTCAGAAGACCATCTAATGAACTAGTGCATCTAGCAATAAGTATGCACAGATCATAAATCATGGAGAGTATCGTCAAATCAATAACATTCCGTTATCTAACTAATTTGAGAAGATGAGGACCATAAATACAAGACTCGTGACTTTCAAGACAAGAGACAACATGCATATGCCCCACAACCAAGCTAGCTTCCTTCCTCTCAAAGAAAGGAGGCTTAGCCAAGCATCTTTGAGTCGGGCCATCCCAAGATGGAGTGTTTGGAAGCCTAGAAAGGAAAGAGGAGAGGTAGAGGAAAATAAACCTCAAATAAAATATTTAGACTTTATTTACAAAAATGAAAACTTACAAAATTTCTTCTCCCCAAAATTGTTGCTTACAAAATTCTCTATTATTGATTACACACAAAAAGAGAGGGTTTATATAGGCCACACCTCAATACAGCAATACCAAAAAGCCTACAAATTTGGCTAAGTTAAAGACGAAGTGGCTACACACCAAATTTGAGGTCGGTTAGCATTAAATACAAAAACATGGCCAGGCGGTGAATTTCGCTAGGTAAGCGAAATCACAAGACATAGCAATCGTTTAGCTAAGGCTTGGCAATTTAAACTAATAGCATTACCGGCTAACAGCGAATTTTCGGTGAGTAGCGAAATCATGAAATTTAAGCTGGAGCAGTGCACCTAAGCGAAAACCACGGTGTCTAGCGAAATTCCACAATTTCGTTGAACTGAAATTTTAAGCTAAATTTTTGCGAAATTTTCGCAATCCCGATGAGGCCACCATGAAGCAAGCGAATTCTTGGTTTCTTTGATTTTCTTTGCTTTGCCTCTTGTCTTCTCTTTTGCATCAATAATTTTCTTCACTTTGCCTTAGCCGGTTTTCATTGATTCTTGGGCTGGTTGATGACACTTGAGTTCAAACTTCGATTCATCATACATCTGATATTGAACCCCAAGTGCTCAAACACCTGCAAAACAACCAAAATACCCTCTAAATGGAAAAAAGTGGTACTAAAGAAGACTCGGAAGAACACTTCAATTGTGGGTATAAATGACATGATTAATGCGCAAAAGAACTCAAAACCTATCTAATATAGGGTTGAAATTGCACTTTTAGCCTTAATCACACCCCGGCCAAAGAAGCGTTGCTAGTCCCTTAGCAATGCAAAACTAAAAGGAGATGCATGTGGTGATTTTCAAAAGGTTATGATTCAAAAGGTATATGTACATATAAGCGTATTGCTTTTAAAATGAGAAAAATTGAAATCAAAGTTTGAACATGATATGAAATAACCAAAGCCATACTAAAAGCGATTTTAGGTCAATATTGGATCCATATGACTCTCAGCAGATTTCCACCTAAGTCTAATGGTTCTTTTATGTAACAAGATTAAGTCCAATAAACAGAATTGCAAAATTGTTCCCTCACAACCCTAGCAACGACATGGCCTTAAGTTGTTGAACAACCTAGATAGAGCTAGTTACACTTTTCTTTCTTTTCAACTATATTGCTAGGATGCAATGCTTAAAATTCGAGTTCATGTCGAAGTCCGTGAGGTCCTGATGACTCCCAACCAGGTTTAGGGCATCAAGCCCAAGGATCAATGACCACTAACTCTAAGGGAAGCACCCGGACTCGGAAGCAGCTTAATCAAACTACAATTCGTTAGACTCTACCCTATCCACCCATGTAACGAACACAAAATCGATGACTCCCCAACCAAATTGGGCTTGGGGCATGTCGGGTTTAAAGGCACTACACGCCATACCCCTCGGACAGTGCTCGGGTTTCAAGGCAAAACTTCCGACTTTATTTTCTTTTCTTCTTTTCTTTTCTTTTTCTTTTTGCTTTTATTTTCTTTCTTTTGGAAGACAACATTGGTCTTAAAGTATGGATAACTTCCCAATTATCTAGGTTGCCAACATACCTGGGCCGGATATGCGAAAGTAAACAAATTCGACTATTGAAACAATGCGCGGGTGCGCGGTGTGTGAATTGAAAGCAAGGGAGAAATTTTCAAGTTGAGCATCTTTGGAACTGCAATGACCAAAAGCGATTCAAGCATGGAATTTGCTCCTAACATAAGGTGACAAACAATGATTCGAATTTTTCCAACAAAAGCAATTCTTGTCCAATTGTAGCAATTCAATTGTTCAGTGAAAGAAAAACAAATACCCGAATGGAAATCTAGTACTTACGCTAGATAAAGATGGGCATACTTACGCAAGCGCTCATTGCGCAAAAAAAAAAATCAATCGTATTAAGCTCTAAGCACGTATCACTATTTTAAACACCACGACGGTTTAAATAACTAAAATGAACGTGGGCTACACTGAGACAAGCATTAGCCCTGCTTGAAATTTACAAAGCATTAGGATTCGAGGGGAGGGTCCATCGGAATTTCTTCCTTGATGACCTGCTTTGCACCACATATGCTTACCCTCTTGTCCATTGACTTTGTCTGTCATCACTTGGATCACGATAAGTCAACTTGAACCATTTGGGTATGCTAGCGGACAATGAGATGGACCCGAATCCATCGGTGAAGCTTACACGGAAACAAATGGAGTTTGGAGTCATATAAGAGGACTTGGTCTCCCTCCTTGAAACTCTTCTAGTTATCATTTGGTCATGCCATTTCTTTGATCTTTCGCGTCTTGGTATTCAAGTAGGCATTATGCATTATTCCGTATTTCTTCTAATTCATTAAGATCGTTGAGGTTTCTCTTCTCTCCAAATTCCGCTTAGGTCCATGTTTAGCTTGATCGCCCACCATGCTTTGTACTCAATCTCTACTGAAGGTGACATGCCCTACCATAGACCAACCGATAAGGGACATTCCTAGGATCGCTCTCAAAGCCGCCTCTATGTGCCCATAACGAATCAAGAAGTTTAACGGACCCGCCTTCGTTGGTATTAACCACCTTCATCAAGATGGTCTTAATTTCCCTCATAGTTCCACCCGGCCACTTGTTTGAGGATGGTAAGGAGTAGCCACTTGCGTTTCACACTACATTAGCCATGAGGTTTTCAAATGGTTTGTTACAGAAATGCGAACCTCCATCGCTAATAATGGCTTTCGGTACCCCAAACCTGGAAAAGATATTGGCTTTCAAGAATTTGAGTACCACCCTATGGTCATTGGTTTTGCAGGGGATCGCTTCAACCCATTTGGAGACATAGTCCACTCCCACCAAAATGTAGGTATGACCATATGAGGTGGGGAAAGGTCCCATAAAATCGAGCAACCCCATACATCGAACAGTCGACTCACCAAATCGGGGTTCACGGCATCATACACGGCGTAGACAATTTCCCGGAAGTCTTTGGCATCCGTCACACGGTACATTTGGTATGCTTCGAACAATGAAGGCCACAGAAAACCTGACCTAATACCTTCATCGCTGTCTTTTGGGAAGCAAAATGACCACCACAAGCACTCTCATGGCAATGGTTAAATCCCTTGCTGTTCCTCCTCAGGTACACATTTCCTGATGATTTGATCTGCACAATATTTGAATAGGAAAGGCTCTTCCCAATAATAGAATGATTTTAGCAAAGAAATATTTCCTATCCCGCCCTTTCCATTCGCCAGGATTTCTCCCGTAGAGGAAATTGGCAATGTGAGCATACCAGTGGAGCTTTCTCCAACTCGCATTAGGATTCTTCAGAAATTCATCATTAATAGTGGATCAGAGTGTCGTGGAATATAGTTAACCCTGACATGATCTCGCCACCACATTTTCCACCCTCTTTCATTCTAATTTGCAAGTCGAACTCCCGAAGTAACGTAACCCAACTGATGAGTCTTCGTTTTGCATTTGTTTGCTAAGAGATATTTCAAGAGGAATGATCTGTAAAATGACGACATCAGCTCCAAACTGCGTATGCTCGAATTTATCTAAGGTATATACCACTCACAAGAACTCTTTTCTCTGTAGGGTATAATTCTCTGTGTTTATTCAGGGCTTTTATTGCATAATACACCACATGAGGTTTCCCATCTCTCTTTTTGCCAAGAACCGCTCCTATAGCAAGATCACTCGCATCACACATCACCAAACGGTAACCGCCAATTAGGTGCCTCGAACTATTGGGGGCAGAGTCAAATGAAATTTCAGTTCTTCAAAACTCTTATGGCAATCTTCTTTTCTCCTAAACGACTGCATCCTCAAGAAGTTTGCATGTGGGTTTAGCAATTCTTAAAATCTTTAATGAACCGTCTAGGAAGCCTCGCATGACCAAGGAATTGTCGAATTGTTTTCACATTTGCTGGGGGCGGCAATTTGGAAATAATGTCGATTCGGGCTTTATCAACTTCCACTCCTTGCTAGAAATAATGTGTGCCCTAATACAATTCCTTTGGTTTACCATAAATTAAGATTTCTCCCGCTTAAGCACCAAATTCTTCTATGCACCTCGCAAAATGGCTTCCAAATTGGTTACATTCTTTCAAAATCGCCCCATATAGTGTGATATCATCCATGTATACCTTCCATTATACGCCACCATGTCACCGAACATACCGAGCATACATCACTGAAAAGTGGCTGGGCGTTACAAAGCCCAAAAGGCATCCTCCTATAAGCATACGTGCCAAATGGACAAGTAAAAGTAGTCTTTTCCTGATCTTCTGGGCAATTTCTATCTGGAAGTACCCTGAATACCCATCCAAAAAGCAATAGAAGGGGTGTCCCGAAACTCTTTCCAGGAGCTGATCGATGAACGGTAATGGAAAGTGGTCTTTTCGTGTCACCTCATCGAGCCTTCATAATCTATACACACTTCCAATCGGTTGTAAGTCGGTAGACAATTCTTCAATTCTCTTCTCGCTTTTTCACAGCTTGTTACTCCCGATTTCTTAAGCACCACCTGAAAGTTGGCTAACCCACAAGTATCGTAAATGGGATAAATGATACCACTGAGCAATTTCAAGACCTCCACACGAACTACTCGTAGATGGGGATTCAACTCTGGGCTGGGCTGCCTAACAGCCTTTAGACTCCTCTTCTAAATAGATGATGAGTGAAAATAGACGGGTTTATGCCTTTCGTATCGTAAATTTTCCATCCCAATGCTTCGTTTGTTCTTTTGAGAAGGTGCAGGAGATTATGTTTCAGGTAAAGCTGTTAGCAAATGAAGAAATCATTAACCGCACCCGTTTTCATTTACTTCCCAAAATGCATACTCTTTAAATCGCCTGGGAGGGGCTTGGAGTTCTACCTCGTTGAGGTTCCTCGTCTGGCTACTGGTTAGAGGCAAAATTTCTATTCTTCTTCCGCACTTCGTACTAAGCTCATTTCGAATTGTTGCTCTACAAGGCACCTATTAACTCGGCTAATATCTCTTGCACTTGTTGTTGGTTAGCCCGCCTGCACGGTATCTAAAATACGCACTTCTTCAAAGTCATCCTCCTCCGAAAGTATATGCCTTTTACCCAAATGAAAATATGGGAGTTCCAAGGTCATATTTCCAAATGTGAGTTGCATGACTCCATTCCTGAAATTGATGATTGCATTTGAAGTAGCCAAAAACGGTCTCCCTAATATGATGGGCACCTGATTAGGTCCTATTGCAACTGGTTCTGTATCAAGTACGACAAAATCTACCGGATAGTAAAATCTGTCCACTTGTATAAGAACGTCCTCAATGGTTCCTTTTGGTATTTTAATAGACCTATCACGAGCGAGCAGGATGGAAGTGGTTTCAGCCACCCAAACCCAATTAAGTTTGTACATGAATACGGCAACGATTCACACTAGCTCCCGTGTCTAATAAGCTTCCACGCCGATGTTCTCCAATATTCACCGAGATCAGAGGGACATCCCGGGTCCTTATACTCTTCATCGGAGTTCAGCTTCTCTATAATGGCACTAACTTGCTCAATTAAAAGGCCTTTTATTTACATTAAGACCCTTTTTTACCGCACAAATCCTTTTAAGAATTTCCGCGTAAGTAGGAACCCCGTTTAATCATATCGAGGAGAGGAATATCGAATTTTCACTGCACATTCCAACAACATTTCTCGCTTCTGTTAATGCACTTTTCTTTCTTCTGGAACCCGCGGAAACTGAGGGGGTATTCTAATCTTTACCTCTTCTTGTCCACCGACCTGCTCTTCCCGAAGTGGCCCAAACCACTAATGGAGCCGACTGACCGGCTTTGATACTGCTGGCTTTAATTCCCTACCACTTCAGGAAGTCACAAACTGCCTGAACTTCATAAGTTTTCGCATTTAAGTCCTCTACGCCTGCTTTCATTCATCACTTCCTGATATTGTTGTGCCTGGAAGGGAGCCTTCCCTTTTTTTGAACTCTGCAACTGCTGATTAGACAATTTTGAAATCTCCAAATGCATATTGTCCAATTTCCTGTTGAGTGAACTTTCTACTGCTTCAATTTTCTAGACTAGTTTGGACATTCAACACCTTCTGTTCTTCTACAAATATGCCTACCACCTACTTAAATCAGGATTGCATGTTCAACAGAGAAGATAGTGGAGGCATCTCGTGTTGTTTTGAAGTGAATCAAACTCGCCAGATTTCAAGGGGCGATGTAAGGGGGGTTTGATTTCCATGACAAATTTGGACAATTTCTCCACTAGGTTATTAGTGTTACCATATGGAGCATCTATGGGTGGTTTATTTTGGCTTATGGCATGGGCATGCTCTTGGCAAGGTTCGGTAATTATTATTTGACTAAAAAAATTCGAAGCAAGAAAATTGGGGGATGAAGATAACCTACGAACACGCTTGTACTATGCCGGTTTTTCTTATTTCCGCATCATCCAATATTCGAGTTAAACTCGACACTTTGCCATCCCCGTAAGGTCTTCGTAAAATGCACTTGTCTCCCTTTCTTGGGTGGTTCAATGGCCCCACCTTTCAACTTCCTAGACTAGGTTCATCCAAAGCTTTGGAGGTTTCAACATATAGTTCAAAATCCATAGCTTTCCATCAGATTTTATCAAAAGTTACTCCCAATATATTTCCAGCAATTACCAGGCAGGAGAAATTTCACCATAGAAGTGGTTCACCAACATTCAAGTATCAAACCCATGATGTGACGTGCACCGATGGTTTGTATAAATCTCTCCCCAACACCGTAAAATCTCTCCATCCCGAGATGCAAGGTGTAAATTTGTCTTTTCAAATTATTAGTCTTATGAGCAATCGAAGAACTTCTTCAGAATTCCGCCGCAAACTCACCCTCACCCTAATGCAGGCTCTAGGCCTCAAAGTGAGTTTAGCCAAATCTTGGCTCTTGTCCTTTAGGGTCAATGGAAATGCTTCACTTTTAGCAAATCCATGTCCATCATACCTTCCTTAAAGGTAAACTCCTCAAAACTCCTAATAAGGAGTGTATGGATTTCATTTTCCATACCATGATATGTGGGAGTAGGTAATAAATATGGCCTCACCGCTACATCTTTCAAGAGAGGGAATGATACAGATAGGGCACTAACTCTGTGAGGGCGGATGTGATCCCTCATGGTTTATAGGCCAGTTGGATTCATTTGGGTTCCAGTCGATGATTAGTGCCCAAAAAAGTGCTATTTTGAACCCTATTTTTGCCAGGTTTTGAGCGCTTTTGTGTACTAATTGGTTATAATTAACCCAATTCTATATTAAGGGTCCCTATTATTCTAATGATCGCATTTTGTGGCAAATTTTGCGTTTTTATGAGCTAATCATGCCTATATTGTTGAGTTTCGATCCAAACATGAAGAATTCAAGTCACCCAACATCATATATCAGAGACTAGGAAGGAAAGAAGAGAAGAAAATGGAAGAAAAATGAAGGTGAAGGAAATGGAAGAGAAGCAGCAGGAACAGTGGCCAATGGAACAGTAGCCGCAGGAGAAACCTGGAATTTTCGCTAAGCTAGCGAAATGCACCATTCCTAGCGAAATTTTGCATTTTCGCTACTCACAAGATTTTCGCTAGCTAGCGAAATGTCACATCGCTTTTAGCGAAAATCATGTTTTACCACTTAAAATTTTGTTGTTAGCGAAATTTCGCTAGCCAGCGAAATTCAAGCCGTGCTTTAGCGAATGCTTATTCTATGCTCGGTGATTTCGCTGGGCTAGCGAAATTCCTCACCAGCGAAATTTGATGCCTCACATGCTTTGTAATTAATGCCAAACCGCCTCCTAAACTTGGTGTATTACTAATTGTCCTATAACTTAGCCAATTTCTTCATAGGGTTTTTTGAGCTTTTCTTGCCTTGGAGGAGGCCTATAAGCCCCTCTTGTTTCAGAACCTAAGTAACAATCGGGGGAGCAAATAATTTGTGGAGAAGATATTTTGTAAGTTTTTATTT
Source organism: Tetrastigma voinierianum (assembly GCA_016808115.1). Lineage (NCBI taxonomy): Eukaryota > Viridiplantae > Streptophyta > Magnoliopsida > Vitales > Vitaceae > Tetrastigma > Tetrastigma voinierianum. The sequence goes on along the minus strand of JAEQBH010004440.1, from coordinate 177,732 downwards.
TTGTAAATAAAGTCTTTTATTTTAGGGTTTTGTTTTTATTTCTTTTCTCTCTTCTCCTCTTTCTTCTCCCTTTCTGGCCGCAAACACCCTCTGAGGACGACAACTCAAGAGATGCTTCGCTGCCTCCTTTCTTTGAAGAGGAAGGAAGCTTAGCCATGTGGGGGCATATGCATGTTGTGTTCTATTGTACTAAAGCCGCTGTGTAGTGTATTTATGGCCCTTGTATTTTCAAAACATGGTTGTGATAACATTGAATATCATTAATTTGGCCAATACTTCCATGCTTTAGAATCCAAAGGCATATTCAAATGAGAGAGGTAACAGGATTCTAGATGGTCTTTACGAGCTCTAAAATGATATTTATATGTTAGGTTTCTCAAATTAGGTTGCATAGCATTTAATGTTATTGATTTGGCCAATACTCTCCATGCTTTAGGACTATTGTTCTTAGATGTCTTACGAGCCTTCGAGGATGATATTAAATGTTGTGGTTTTAAATAAAGAAAGGAGCCATAACTACATAATACCAGACACTCAAATAGAGTTGTTTCACGGGTGAGGCTTGCTATTAAACATAGATCCCAAGCATGCCATGGACTATAGGTTGCTTGTCATAACGCGAGGATAAAACCCGAGACACTTGTTTGCCCTAACTTGCCAAGTTAGTGACCTAATTCTTCAAAGCTAACTTTTCACCTTACTTTCGCTTACAATTCTCGCTTCAAACCATTTCCACTATTTTTAAACACAAATCCAAAGAGTCCAAATAGAAAGCCCACCTTCATGCACTGATGCAAACCATTTTTGAAGATGAAAACCCATCCTCGTGTTCGACCCTAGACCACTCATACTCGCAGCAGCTCGGGACTACAGTAGTAGAACTCAGTGTATATAAATTTTTGCTGATTTTAAACACCATCGCGGGCACGACCAACCGACTCCGTTGTTCTTCAGGTAGTGGGTCCATGGTATCGCGTGTACACCGACTTCACCGACCGGGCCGTCAGGTAATCGATTCTAGCGTAGTCTTCCCGGGTTCCTCTATCCCAAAGATCGCATACACAACTGCTACACAAACCGAGACACAACAGTTACAAACCAACTTGCTAAAAGGTTAGGGTTAGCTAAAATAAAAACTGACTGTATAAAAAAAAACAAAAACAGTGCAGTTACTGCAAAGTGATGAAAACTTCTGCAAGCACGGGCCATCGGGTTTCAAAAGAGTTAAAAGATTACCTTCACTGCGGATGTTGATCACAAGTACACTTCCAACTTATCATTCGTGAGTTTACACCATCCCTGCAACGGCGCCATTCGACCGTGCTACAAGAGGCTGAGCTAAAAATCAACAAAATTTATATACACCTGTTCCTACTACCGCGTAGTCAAGCTACCGCAAAGATAGTGGCTCAGGGCTGTCGGAATACTCAGGATGGGTTTTCATCCTAGGAATGATTCTGCATAAGTGCAAGAAGGTAAGGCTTATTTGGACTTATTGGATTTGCTTCAAAAACAAGAAGTAGTTTCAAATCGAGGAATTGTAAAAACTTAAAGTGAAGTGTGAAATTAACTTTGAAGATTTAGGTCACTAATCCTAAATTAGGCAAACAAAGTGTCCTCAAGCTTTATCCTCGTTGCTATGACAAGCAACCTATAGTCCCCGGCATAACCGATCTATGTTTAACTAGCAACCTCACCCTAACAACAACTCCTTATTTGAGTCAACACAGTATGCAGCTATGGCCCTTCGCTTTGAAACCCTAGCATTAAATATCATTTCAGAGGCTTGTAAAGACCATCTAATGAACCACAGTGCATCTAGCAATAAGTATGCACTGTATCCTAAAGCATGGAGAGTATTGGCCAAATCAATAACATTCAAAGCTATTCAACCCTAATTTGAGAAGACGAGGACCATAAATACAGTACCTATGACTTTCAGTACAAGAGGACAACATGCATATGCCCCACAATCCAAGCGCAGCCTTCCTCTTTCAAAGAGCGAGGTTTAGCCAAGATCTCGAGTCAAGCCACCCTCAAGAGGAGGTTTTGAAGCCTAGGAAAGTAAGGGAAAGAGGAGAGAGAAAGAGGAAATAAAACACTAAATAAAATACGAGACTTTATTTACAAAAATGAAAACTTACAAAATTTCTTTTTCCCCAAATTGTTGTTTCCCAAAAATTCTATTGATTACAAAAGAGAGGTTTATATAAAGCACCTCAATACATGAAAATACCAAAAAGCTTCAAATTCGCTAAGTTAAAGGACAAGAGAGTAATACACCAAATTTGGAGTCGGTTAGCATTAAATACAAAAACATGATCGAGTGTGTGCAAAGGAATTTCGCTTAGGAGTGAAGAATTTCCGCTAGGTAGCGAATCACAAGGCATAGCGAAAAATAGTGAAATTTCACAGGCTCAAGTACTGCTAGCAGCGAAATTTCTAGCTTAGCCAAATTCTCGTGAGTAGCTTAACATGAAATTTCGCTGTAAATGCTGCCTAGCTTAAAACTCCCGGTGTTCCAGCTTAAAACTACAATTACTGAGTCTTGTTAGCCTCTTCGCAAACCCGCGAAATTTTCGCAATCCCAAATAAATTGCAGCTTAGCGAAAATTGCCGGGTTTGGTCGATTTTCACGCTTGCCTCCCGCCTTCTAATCGCATCAATTTTTCTTCACTTTGCCTTCAGCTTTTCATTGATTCTGGTCAGGTTGATGGTCGACACTTGAGTTCAAACTTCATCAGACCATCATACATCCCGACATTGAACTTCAAAGTGCTCAAACACCCGCAAAACAACCAAAATACCTCTAAATGGAAAAGTACTAAGAAGACTTGAACACTTCAATTGGTATAAATGACATGATTAATGCGCAAAGCACCAAAACCTATCTAATATAGGGTTCAAAATTGCACTTTTTAAGCACTAATCATGACTCCCAACCAATGAAGCTTAGGCACGTGTTTGTAAAGGTTACTTATATAAATTTCTGACCGTGTTTCTGCCTAAGGCAAAGCATTGCAATTTTTATTCTTTCTTTCTTTCTTTTCTTTCTTTTATTTTCCTTTCTCGCTTTTTCTTCTTTTTCTTTTTCCATTGTGTCCTTAACCTATTAAAGGTGGTCAATGAAACTAGGGTAGGTTATGCAAAGTAAACAGGGTACGCTTTTTCGCCATCAATGAAATCTAATGTGCTTGTGTGGTTAGCTAAAGGTGGAAGAAAAGGTAGAAATCAATAAGAATTCAACTAATCATTCACCAACTAAGCATGGAACCAATCTAACATCAATAGAATTGGACACAGCTTCAATTTTTCAAACCACAGGTTAGGCAAAACCACAAAAAATTTTGATTACAAAATGGGTCCATATTTTGAAAAAGTAAGTTGTTTAGTATAACAGCTTTATAGAAAGGGAACCCAACAAGCCACTAAACATCACAAAATGGGCTTAAACAAAATGATAACAAAACATAAATACAAAATCCACTTCCTTTACTAACTCTCCCCCCAACCCAAACATCTCGGTGTCCGAAATGGGGCCTTAATGGGAAAATTAGAGAAGGGAAGTGTTACCTCCATGATGAGATGTGATCATTGCTGGATAGGGAACTTGCAAGTCATCGACACCTTATCTTCAATTCAAGCAGCTTCAAATAAACAAGTTAGAGAAGAAAAGAGAGGAAAAGTGACCAATTGGACCATTTTAAAATTACACTTTCATAATAATCTAAAATGTTCTTCTGGTCATATTTGACTACACTCTAAGTTTTCCAACGGTACCAAGAACGCCTCAAAACGGAGTTCCGATGAAAAAGCATGGAAATAAACAAATTTCCAAGTCAAAATCATACAAGATAAATAAAATTTTCAATTCAGCGAAATTTCACAGTTTATGCAAAATTTCGCTTACGTCTAATACCGAAAATTTTTTGATTTTTTTTAAAAATTAAATAAAATAATTAATAATTAAAATAAAATAAAATAATAAAATAATAAAAATAAAACATTGTTTTTTTCTTTTTTCAAAATTTATATATATATATATATATATATATATATATATATATATATATATATATATATATATATATATATATATATATTAAAAAAAACGATTTTTTTCAATTTTTTTATATATATATAATAAAAAAGTAAAAATAAAATAAAATATATATTTTTTTTTTTGGCGTAAATAAAAATAATATATAAAAGAAAACAAATCGCTTTTTTTTTTTAAATAATATATATATATATATATATATATATATATATATATATAAAAATAAAATAACATGAACACTGTGCATGTTTTTGGCTTGTAGCGGAAAACTGTTGATTTCGCTAGGAATTTGGAATTTCGCTAGGCACTGTTCCTAGCGAAATTTTTCATTTTCGCTGTCTCACAGGATTTTCGCTAAGCTAGCGAAATTTCGCTAGCTTAGCGAAAATTCCATATATAGCGAAATTTTCGCTATAATTGCGAAATTTTCGCTATAATTGCGAAAAATTCTCTGCTTTCTGCTATTTGCTGATTTTCAATCCAGGCTTCAAAATTTGCACAAAAGCTACAAAAATTAATGCAAGAAAAATTGCAGAAGAGTAAAAATTAATCTAAAAACATAAATTAACTAAAAATTAAAGAAAATCTAAAAAGAAAAATTAACAAAATCAAGATAAAATACGATAAAATAACATAAGACAAGAAAAATTAAAACAAAAAAGGGAGCTTAGAAAAGCCTCTAGGTTCGATGTCTAAATCCGAACCGACACCCGAACCACTAATTATGCCATGCGGCATCTCGTGCAGCCGCCATCTGCGAGGCAGCGGCAAAACTGAGCAACACCACTAGCTTCTGAATTTTTTGCATGGCCGACAAGTGCTGACTCTAGCTTTGGGAGCAGTGTGTTGCGTGCTTGGATTTTTTTGGTGTGTGGGGGCAAGATACACCGGGCAAATGGGCTATTTGGGTCAAGCTGGCACTAGATTCAACTTCACTGGATTGCTGAAGGATAGGTTCTTGGGGCTCTTCCCCTGGTTCCTTCCCATTACTTTCCTCACCCAACAAGGCAGTGTGGTTTTCCCATGGACAGACAGTGGCACCAATATCTGAGGGTTTCAATAATAGGTGCTGCTGACACTGCTCCTCCACCATGGTGTCACTTAGGCACTCTTCCTCTTGACTCTCCTCCTCTGGATGATCAAGATGCTGGGCAAGCTTTGAAATGGAGTACTGCAGGTTGTCCAATTTCTGCTCCATTTCACTTTGAAGTCCATCACCCTCTTTGCTTACTGTTTTCCATAGTGTCAATTTTTTGACTTAATTGAGCATTGATTTTCTTTTGCTCTTCCACAACATCACCCACCAGTTTGGTAAGGTCCAGAATGGCCTGCTCAATAGGAAAAATTAATTGTGGTGGTTGTGGTGGCTGAGGAGTTGAGATATACTGTGGAGGCACCATGTAGGAGGGTGCACTCATCCAATGGTCTCGTAATCCCTCATGGATCTAGGTGGGTTTGGATTTCTCTCCTGTGGTCAGCTTATTTTGCCATGAGGTTCCTATAGTCCCTCATCACATATATTCCTAGGGATTACTCTCCCGAATTGTATTGTTTCTTCATGTGGGGTTCCATTTTTCTCTCACCAATTTTGATCCACTCGAAAATGGATTCCCCGCACAGGCTGTGGCAACCCAAAAACAAATTCCGCAACAACTTTTTTTTTTTTTATTTTTTTATTTATATATATGAAATGAATAGAAAATGACAATAAAATATAAAAGCAATTCACTCAAGACTTGTGATGAGGATCACAAGTGTTTCACAGTCATCAAATGCACTTAGCACCATCCCCGCAATCCATTCCATTTCGATTCAGGCTACGCAGGGGTGATCCGAATCAACAAAATTTATATCCTGTTCCTCCTACTCGTAGTCAAGCTTACCGCAGCATAAATGTCTAGTATCGAACACAGGATGGGTTTTCTTCGTATTAAATGATTTGAGTGAAATCAAAGTGGTGAATTAAATTGATTTTAAGGCATGGTAAAACAGGGAGTCGATGGTTGAACCTAAATAAATAAAATAAAATTTAAAATAACTCCTCGGGCAATGGCCACCGAGTTTAAGATCCTAGTTAACCGAGAGGTCCCTGGTTAATTTCCTCATGCAGAAGATGACATATAGTCATCTCCGAACCGGATCTTCATTTGGCATTAAAACCTAAACCCTACAATTTTCCTTTGATAGAAAGCAATACTATGGTCTCATGTTGAAAATTTGTTTCACTCATCCTACAATGATTCGTAGCGGGTAACTAATGAATCTCAAGGATCTAATAATAATCATCCACTGAACCCTAAAATATTACCAAGTATTGATCAAAAGTGGATGCACATTACAAGGAAACCCTAACCCCTTAACCTACCTCAAAGGGTTCAGAAGATAACTAATGGATATTAGTGTATCTAAAGCCAAGAATACACTAAACCTCAAAAGCTTGCCAAGAGTCACAAAGAAAGCACATCAAAGAGTTTAAACCTAGAATGAAAATTTGGGAACCAAAATGACAAAACCTCCGCCGTATGAAAACGTTGAACCACCAAGAATTAAAGATCTCACCCCGCTACTTTTTACTTCAAGAAGGGGCGGTTTTAGCCGCTTTATCCTCCAAGTCGTCATCCTCGGGAGGGTGTTCGGGCAACCAAGAAAGGGAGAGAAAATGAGAGAAAAGAGAGAAAACTAGAGAAGATGCACGTATGTACTGAAAAGAGAAAGTTAGGGTTACAAACTTATAAGGTGGCTTATATAGCCAACCCAAATGTGTGAAAAATACAAGAAGCCTAACATTTTGGCTAATACAAGGACAAGAAAGTAATACACCAAAATGAAGTCGGTTGGCATTAATTACAAAAAGATGACAAGGCAGGCAATTTCGCTATGCACAACAATTTTCGCTTTATAGCTTAAAAATTTTCATTAGATAGTTTAAAATTTCGCTTAGGTAGCTAAATTGCACGTAGATACCGAAATCGGGAGACCACATGTGACCGCCTAATTTCGCTAGCTGCTTGGGCCTCTTGCTAGCTTAGCTTGGGGTTCACAAGAGATAGCGAAATTGGAGAAATTGCTATCATCGTTGATTTCATTAGCTAGCGAATTCACTGTAAGAGATAGCGGTAAATTGAGAAATTTCGCTTATCATCAAAGGAATTTTCGCTAGCCCAGCTTAAAAATCCAAAGTTTCTCCCCGCGGCCATCGTCTATCACAAATGCTCGTCGGCTTCTCTTCCATTTTCTTCCTATTTCATTTTTTCTTCTATTTTCTTCTCTTTCTTTCCTTCTAGTCTTCCGATCTATGATGTTGAGTTTGACTCGAATTCTTCGTGCTTGATCGACTCAACAATGTTACATGATTAGCTCTGAAAACTGCAAAATTTCCACACGCAATAAGTAGAATAGTAGGGACCTTAATATGTAAATCAAGTTAATTATAACAATTAGTACACAAAAGCGCTTAAACCCATTAAAATAGGGTTCAAAATATCACTTTTACACTAATCGGGCCTGGGCACCCTATCCCGTGGGAATGTATTCATTAGGTAGGGATTACTGGGAGTCGATACGACGCTTCCACTACCGTGGACAAATGACCCCGCATTCCCGGACTCCATGCGACCGATCGAAAGCATTACTCACTTCGCTCATGACTCACTAAGAGTCTCGCTATCCCCGGTAGTACTACGTTTCTACTTCATTCCATGACTCTCCCTGAGCGCCGAGTCTGCCGAGCCCGATTTAGCACGATGATCGTCCCGGGAGTTCTCGTGAGCGGCGATATATCTGGCCGCATTGGGCCTACCACCAAAGCGCTGTGCCACTCGAGGTTATCGAGATTTGGCCTCACCGACTCGAGAGAGATGGTCCGCAAATTTTGCTCGAGACACCACCAACGTACACACCCGCTGCGCCCCGCTCGGGATGTTTCATCGATCATCCGCTCCGACCGCCTCGCCGCCAAGACTACGCCCAAATAGAGGGCCACTGAGGCTCAGACCGGATCCCAGGGATCTCCCGGCTCACCCCTCTCGAGCTGCGATGACCAGACACACATTTCAAGATAAGGTCCACCCGAAGGGCCTGGGCTCGGAAGCAGAGTCTAATTGGCTGATGTTTAGACTGGCCGAGCCAGTCCCTGGGGGAGCACCCTGGGCTTCCCAGGAGCCCTGATTGAGCTGAGGATCGATGCCCCTCGTGTCCCGACTCTCGAGCTAGCCAGATGCCTACTTTTCTCCTCCAAAGAGCGTGACTGTGAGAGGTACTGGGGGACGAGGAGGCAAAGAGGGACTACGTGAGGAGAGATGTCTGTCTCCGAGGTGGAGTTGGAGAGGAGTCCAGTGCCAGATATATCTCCTCCATCTCCTCCTCCACCTGCTTCAGCCACAGCACCTGCTGACACTCCCGGCCCATCATATACAAAGACAAAGACTCTCCGGAGTACGCTCACAAGCCAAGATTGTGGAGCCAGCGTGTGTTATGGATGTTGTCTGTTCGTTACCTCTACACAGGCGTCGATGGATCAGAGATTGACTCGAGCCGAGACCACTTTGAGGCATTGTCATACCATGCTCCAGCAGATCATGAGTCACCCTGCCTCCCCCGCGCATGTTCCCCGACCATAGAGATGAGCTGATCAAAGAAGAAGAAGCAAAGATCCTTAGACATGTCGGCCACGCCAGCCAGCACAGCCTTCGCATCCACCACCACCACGAGATTGAGGTGGTCAAACTCCTGTCTCTAACTTTCCTATCCTTATTACATGTTTATGCTTTTACTGGGAGGAAAAGTTAAAGATAGGAGTGTCTTCGGTTATGTTTTTGTAAAGTTTTCAGCATTATCAACTGCCTACTGATTTTGTTTATGATTCATGTATTAGCCAATAGTAGGCAGTGATATTTTTGTATGTTTAGCTATATTTCTTGTATTAGCCATTTTGGTTATATCAAAAGCTTTACAGCACTATTTGCAGTTTACTACACTTGTGCAAAGTACTTTTGTGTCTTTATTTTGTGTATCTACTTTTGCTTTCACTGACAATTTGAATCAGCTCTTTAATTGGACAATTGAATTGCCTTTAATTGAAGAATTGAAACCTTGGTTGTTACCTTAATGTTAGAACAATTCCATACATGATTTAGTTTTTGGTCAATTGAGATTTTGGCGTTTTCTAGCTTGAACATTCCCCCTTGAGCTAATTCACACACTGCACACCCGTATCAGTACCACAGGTCAGTGAAATTATGTACTCACTCTTGCAAAGCCTGCTTAGAAGCTTGTTGACGGCATCTACAATAGGTTAGTTTTACTCTATATGAAGGCCAATGTAGCCTTCCAAAGGAAAAAGAAAGCAAAAGAAAATAAAAGAAGAAAAAGAAAATAAAGTCGTGACGCTTTGCCTTGAAACCCGAATACGGTCCGTGGGGTATATGGCAAAAGCCTTTTAAGCCCGATGCCCTAAACCTAGTTGGCTGGGAGTCATCAATTTAGTGTTCATGGGTGGATGGGTAGAGTTTAGCGTGGTTATGTGTGCCCACTCAAGTCATCTCGAGTCCGGTGAAACCCGCAGAAGCTCAGGGTCAAGTGATCCTTTCGGGCCATGCCCTAAAACCTTAATTGGTCGGGAGTCATCGGTAATCGCTACATCTGACTTTGTGAAGTCGAGTTTTTAGCATTGCACCCTACAAACGTAGTCAAATAAAGAAATAAGTGTGTAACTAATCCTACTTAGGCTGGTCACCGCTTTAAGGCCATGGCGTAGTTAGGTTGGGGGAAGGGAATAGTTTTGCACCTTATCGGCTCAATCTGGTTACATTAGGAACAATTAGATTTTGGTGGAAATTCAGGTTGATTTCCTTGGATCCGATATTGCCGTAAAACTAGTTCTTATATGGTTTTTGTTCTCTTATGTCTACTGAACAGATGTAAATTGTCTATTTTAAAGGTAAAGCCAGTCTGTACATACAATTTTTGACCCACATACACTTTTTGTAAAAACACTGCATACATACCCTTTTTGTTTTAGCATTGCATGACGAAGAACGCCAGTTTGCCAAAGCAAGTGACAATACTTCAAAATGCTTATTTCAACCCTATTCAAGATAAAGCTGGGGTGTTTTGCACTAATCATATCAATTAAGCCAATTGACGTGTGTAGGTCCACTTAGGTTCCACCGATACCATTTAGAGTTTGTTTTCGGGTACTTCGCAGGTCTCGTTAGCATTCACCCATTTATGTCGAAGATTTGGCAAAGGTTTTCAACCATCAAAATGAATAATTTGAAGTGGATTTTGAAGTAAAGGATGCAAAGGGCAAAAAAGGAAAGATGCAAAGGAGAAATGCAAACAAGCAGAGCAATCCCGCAATTCCCGCTAAGATTGCGAAAAGCCGATTGCAAAATTTCGCAATCATATTGTACTCGCAACTTAGCGAATCGGGAAATTTCGTTAGGCTAGAGAAGCTCTCGCTAGCTACGTAAATTTATCGTGCCTGTATTTAAATTCAACCAATCCCCGCTATCTCACATAATTTTCGCTAAAGTTAGCGAAATTCCGCTAGCCAGCCAAATTCACCGTTGATAGCTTAGTCTTCACCTCCCGCTTATCTTCGCAGAATTTCGCTAGGCTAGCGAAATTTCACTAGACTAGCGAAATTTTCGCTATGCTAGCGAAATCCCCTACATAGCGAAATCTGTCCCTGTGATTTTTGTATCTTTGATCCCAAACGACCCCGTTTTGGTGTATTACCATTTCGCCCTTATGTGAAGCCAATATTTTAGGGCAATTTTGTATTTTCACACTTCAACAGACTATATAAAACCCCCACAAACTTGTAACCATAAGCAACCTTTTAAGCAACTTTTCATTTTATAAAGTTTCAGCATTTTCATTTTAGGGTTTCATTTTTCTCTTCTCTCTCCTCTTTCATTTTCTAGGTTGCCAAACACACCCTCGGGAGATGACAACTCAGGATGCTTGGCTAAGCCTCATAGCTTTGAAGCAGGAGGGTGCGCTTCTTGCTTTGGGTTGTCTGCAGTTGTCCTTATGTTTTAAAATGATACAGTACGCATTTATGGTTCCATACCTTCCAAAAACTAGGGTTTAATGCCACGAATGTTGTCTCTTCGTCAATACTTGCTATAGCTTAGTGGTTCGGGGCAGCATGCTTAATGCCAGATGCACCGATATCCTTAGATGCCATTTACGAGCCACCGAAATGAGGTTAAATGCTAGGGTTTTGAAACTGAATGGACTTTGAATGATTAGCAATTTGCTTTGGACTCAAATAGGAGTGGTTCTAGGGTTAGGTTTTATAGCTTAAACAAAGATCCTGCTTTTGCCAATTATAGGTCATTTGCCCTAATGCGAGGAAATAACCCGAGGACACCTATCACTCCCCATGTTATCGTTAGTGACCCAAGCCTTCAAAGTTACCATTTCACAATTCACTTTAAGCCATTACGCTTAACCAAAGGACCAACAAAACTCCAAAGAGCTTTAAACAATCCACAACCAAACAAGCCTTCACCATTTTCCAAACACTGATGCAAGCTCATTCATAGGATGAAAACCCATCCCCGTGTTCGACCAGACCGCTTATGTCGTAGTAGCTTGACTAACTAGCAAGAGAAGGAACTAAGGATACAAATTTTGTTGATTCCAAATCACCCATCGCGGGCACGAATCGTCATGGGCCTACTCATTCACGCAATGGCGCCGTGTGGCGGTCCCTGCACATAGACACTTTCTTGAAAACCCAAATTTCGCCACGCCACACATTATGCCTTATGTCGGGGCTAGCCTCAGCCCTCCGGCTCATCAAGAGAGCGGCTCCAACTCCCGACAGTTTGTGCAGGGTAGGCCAACACCCCTTTTCATAGTCAGGTCCACGACCAGCGACAAGCTCCCAAAACATAACTGGGTCGGCATGCCTGGACTCCAAAGAAGCTTCACCTCGATCCATTTGAACGCACCATCTGGAGCACTCTCACACCATTAAGCTCAAACCCATCAGCATGCTTGATCTTCAAAAAGGTCTTCAACTACGGTCATGGACGCCCACACAATAAGTCCGTGACATTAGTAATCAGGTCTAGGAACGCATCCAGGAAGTCAAGGCACTGTCTAGCATGCACTAAATCGAAATATCGTGTCTAGGCATGCACTGATTCGTGCCACGGTAGGGTGAGCGGAATCAACAATATTTGTTTCCTATAGCCTTCCACGTCGTAGTCAAGCTACCGCAGATAGTGGTCTAGTATCGAACACTAGGATGAGTTTTCGCACAAATGATTCGAAAGTGAAGTCAAAATTGGTGAATTAAATTTGGACTTGTAAAGTTTGGGTAAAACAGGGGGTGGCTAAGGTAAACTAAAAATAAATAAAATAAAATGTAAAAATAGAACTCCTTGAAGCTCAAATAATTGGTTTAGTGGTTTTAAGGTAACTAACATGTCCTCTGGTCTTTTCCTCGCATCGGGGAGCATGACATAGTCATTTCCTAATTGGATCTTCATTTAGTTTTTAGAAATAAACCTTATGATTTTCCCCTTTTGAAATATGACATTTAACAAAACATTCATGGTCCCGAAAGTGAAACCTACCTCGGACTCATCTCACAAAGGACAAATAGAAGGCAACTAATGGATATCACTGAATCTAACAATAAGCATCCAATGAACCCTAAAAGATTGCCAAATACTGGTCAATCAAGATGCATTTAGGAGATTTAAACCTAGAGTGAAGGATAGGAACATAAATGAAAATAAATGCCCACGATAAAAACAGAGGACTCGCGCCTCACTCTCAAATCCAAAGCTCAAGAGTTCTCCTCTTCATGAGGAAGAGGTCTAGCCAAAGATCCTCTGGAAATGGCCATTCTCGAGGAAATAAGGAAATTTAAAACGGTAAAGAGGAGCAGATAAGAGAGAAAAACTGAACAAAAGCCGCCGCGTATCAAAGATTGAAAGTTAGGGTTACAAAAGCCATAAGTTGGCTTATATAGTCATACAAGATGTGTGAAATACCAAAAATATTTATCCAAAAAAAAAAACCAAAAATACCTAAAATATGTAATTACAATAGGGACAAAATGGTAAATAATCAAACGTCGCTTGGGAATCAAAAAACATCAAAACACAGGCACCCATTGCTTATGAATGTTGAATTTCGCTATATAGCGAAAAATGCAAGAAAAAGCGAAATTGGAACATTTCGCTATGAATGTCATTTTCGCGGTTATTACCAAGTAGCTTAGCGAAAATTTATGCATAGCGAAATTTTCGCTAAGATTGCGAAATTTTCGCTATGATTGCGAAATTTTAGCAATCTTAGCCAAATTTTCGCAATCATAGCCAAAATTCGCCACTTCTCAGCGATCCACCTAAATTCTTCATTTCTTTTCACATTTCCACTTGATATTTCTTCATTTTGATTGATGAAATCATCGAGGAATTCCGCATTCGAAGACCAATACACGCTTAGGCTTGCCGTAGGGATCGGTCTCAAGACCCGTAAGAAAACTACCCAAAACAATCTCGAAACCAAATTAGTAGCACTATGGACATGCACATGACAATCGGGTCAGACCATATGATTAGGCAAGAAAGCACTCAAACCTATTTTAAATGTGGTTCAAAATAGCACTTTTCGGGGCACTAATTACACTCCCAACCGAACACGTTAAGGTCTCTTAGCAATGCTAAAACAAAAAAGGTGGTGATGTCAGGTTTTTACAAAAGTGTATATTGTTCAAAAGTGTGTACAAATAATTTTACCTTTTAAGAAGAACAATTTAGACCGCACGAAAATCTACGAGAGAACAATTGCCATATAAGAACAAGTTTATGACAACATCGGTTCCAAGGAAGTCAACCTCAACTTCCACCAAAATCTAATTGTTCCTAAGGTAACCAGTTTGAGCCAATAAGTTGCAAAGCTATTCCCTCCCCCCAACCTAGCTACAGCCATGGCCTTAAACTATTGAACCAACCTAAATAGGACCAGCCACTTTTATTTCTTTGTTTGATTGTATTGTAGGGTGTACGTTAAAACTCACTTCACCAAAGTCCGTGTAATCTGGGGTCCACCGATGACTCTCAACTAATTAAGGTTTAGGCATCAAGCCTAAAGGATCAACCGACCACAACCTACAAAGCTGCCCTCGACTCGAATGACTTCGAATTAAGCACCTACAACCGCTAAACCTCACCCATCCACCGTGTAGCGAACACTAAGCCGATGACTCCCAACCAATTAAGGTTTAGGGCATCGGCTTTGAAGGCTGCCATATACCCCTGACCATGTTCTGCTTCAAGGCACAAATGTCACGCTTTATTCATCTTTTTTTTTTTTTTTTTTGCTTTTTCTTTCTTTTTTCATTTAGAAGACTGTTATTGGTCTTCATACATGGTAACACAAACCTATTATGGGTCATCAAATCATACCATGGTAAAGTGGAAAGAGGGCATGAAGCTTTCAACCTACTGGAACAACTGTGTGCAAGTGTGTGAATTAGCTAGCTAGGGAATGCTCAAGGTTGACTATAATGGAACTCTAACCAATTAAAACTAACCATGTAATGGAATTGCAGTAGTTCTAACATTAAGGTAACATACAGGGCTTCAATTTTTCAACTAAAGGCAAGAGTAGAAACACAAAAATATAGGCACACACAAAAGCCTCAATTTTAACAAACAAATTTGGGCTCGCAGGCATGCGAACCACAAACTAAATCAAAAAATATGAACATTATTTCTAACACCGAATATCCCCCCGCATGGGAATGAGAAAGCTAGAGGATGCAGTGGTACCCCTTAATCGAGGTGGCGGAGAAGGATCACCCCCTGCACCGTGGCCGAAAAGCCGCTTGCGGAAGTGGTCAAGGTCTCTCAGATCTACTAACACAAAGAAAAACAAGCCACTAACTGATTACTACAAATTTTAACAAAATAGGAACTTCTAAACAAGACTAAGCAATTAAATTAAAGAACCGGTAGAGCTTATGGGAATGTTATGTCCGTGTGCTCCAAACCCGAACCGACACCCGAACCAACCACTATGCCATGTATGCACGCCATCTTGTTTCGAGGTAAGGAAAATTACACAATGGCCACTAATCTCTTGAAGTTTTCAACATGGGCAAGGATGGAGTGGCCTGAGATGGTGTTTCTGGTGTGGATTGTGTTGCAAAAGGTGGTATATACTTGGTCAGAGAGTGCTTCCGCAATGCTTATGGCTCACAAGTGATCTGGGGCTTTTCCCCGCTTCTATTCCACTGCCCTCCTCAGTTATCAAGGCACTGATTTGTTCTTCTTTTTCCAAGGCCAAAAAGTAACACCAATGTTTGAGGATTCAGATAACCCTTCAATAACTTCTACAAAATCCTCTATCATCTCTTCTTGTAGTCATTGCTCAATGCTTCTAATATGTGGTGTCACTTAGGCACTCTTCCTGTGACCCTTCCCTCGATGATCAAGCCGTCAGCAAGCTTTGTAATTGAACATTGCAGCCAGCCAAATCACACCCACTTCACTTCTCAAAAACCATCTAATTTTTGTTCCAAGGGTTCTCCACAATATGGATTTTCACCAATTGGGCATTGAATTCTTTGCTTCTTCCACGCATCACCCACCCGCTGTAAGGTCTAGAATTGCTCGCTTCAACCGGGGAGATTGGTCAGGGTGGTCGAGGGTGACAAAGAGGTATACCGTGACGCGGAGGAGGTGCATAAGTCAGGATAACATCGTAGGAGGTGTACTCATTCCATTGGTCCCTATATTCCCTCATAGACCTAAAATGAGTTTGGATTTCTCTCACAAAAGTCATGCACGCTATGGTAGGTTCCCGTAGTCCCTCATTGCCATTTATGCACTAGGTTACCTCATAAGGTACTCACTATATTGTTCTCCTTCTTCCATTTGGTCACAATTCAAGCCCACTGAACATTCAATCCTGCAGTAGAAATAAGGCAACACAAGACAACACCAAAAAAACAACTTCAAGTAGGAATTTTATTTTTTTATGAAAATAAAATAAAATGACAATGAATATAAAAGAATTCACCAAAACTTGTGGGGATGAGGATCACAAGTGTTTCATTGTTCTTCTCGTCAAATGCATCTTTAGGCACCATCCCGCAATGGGCTGCTTATTTGATTCGTACACGATAGGGTGAGCTAATCAACAATATTTGTTTCCTATGTTCCTCCTAATGCCATAGTCAAGCTGTCAAGCAAAGATAAAGGGTTCAGTGGTCAACACTGGGATGTGGGTTTTCTTCAGACAAATGATTCGAGTGAAGTCAAAATCGTGAATTAAATTTGGATTTTTAAGGTTAAAACAGGGGGTGGTTGGTTGCAAATCGAAAATAAATAAAATAAAATGTAATATAGAACTCCTTGAAGCTTTCAAATACTGTTTGGTTTTAAGGTAACTAACATGTCCCTACCTTTTTTTCTCACATCAGGAGCATGACATATAGTCATTTCCCGAACCAGATTTTCATTTAGCTTTAGAAACTAAACCCTATGATTTTCCCTTTTGAAATATGACATTTAACAAACATTCATGGTCCCAGAAAGTGAAAACCTACCTTCTGGACTCATCTCACAGCTGACAAATAGAAGGCAACCAATGGATATCACAACCTAAATAACAAGCATCCAATGAACCTAAAGATTGCCAAATACTGGTCAATCAAGATGCATTTATAGAGATTTAAAACCTAGAGGAAGGGGATAGGAACATAAATGAAAATAAATGGCTACTGATAAAAACAGAGGACCGTCGCCAGTCTTAAATCCAAAGCCCAAGAAATTTCCCTCCTCTTTTCCAGGGGGAAGAGGTCTGTGTTTCAAGCATCCTCCTCGAGTCACATCCTCGCATGAGGTTTGGTAGCCGAGAAAATGAGAGAAAGAGGAGAGAGAAGAGAGAAACTGAACAAAAGTCGTGGTATTGAAAGATTGAAAAGTAGTTATAAAAGCCATAAGTCAAGCTTATATAGTCATACAAGATGTGTGAAATACCAAAAATACATAAAATATGTAATTGCCATTAGGGACAAATGGTAAATAATCAAACGTGGTCGGCTTGAATCAAAAAAAAAAAAAAAACACTAAAAACACAAAAAGGGCCATTTTCGATATGAATAAAGGAATTTCGCTATATAGCGAAAATGTAAGAAATAAATAAATCGGGAAATTTTCGCTTATGAATCGCGGTTATGGGCATGGGTCACCCATGTGGGCTTGACTCGACCCAAGACCCATTCGATGCTTCCCCTGACAAAAGACATGTCTCTTCTAAAGAGACGTGAATCAGAGCCTATAAGAATATGATTATGATTCATTTCTCTGGTTTGTTTCTTTCTTATAAGAGAACTATAGAAAGAGAAATAACATATGTTTTTTGGGTAAAATCTTCAACATTTGGGAATCATCCATGCAACCATAAACAGGGTGTTTGTATTGTGAACATTAGAAATAGACCTGGGCCAGATCCGATTCTCACCAAGCATCGTCATCGAGATCTGTACTTCGACAATTAAGTAATGTTTATTTATGCTATAAACCAGTGAAATCTTACACTACGAAATAACCAAAATTTCTTAGAAGAGAATGCCTTTTTTTTACATCTATTTATTTTGTATATCACGTTGTAATATTTTATTCTTACAAGAATTGAAACTTTACATATCTCATCCTACTCCCTTATCACTTGGAATAAGTTTCAAGGCGTATAAATGCATATTTAAAATGTTTTTATAGCATTTATTTTACATTTTTTTTATTTAAAAAAAGGTTATCACATAAGGTATTCAGAGTTAAAAGGTGGGACAAAATAGAAATTTTCAGCCATGTACTTCTGTTGGATTTTGGGGTTGGGTCGCCCAAAATGGGTCCATGACCCATGATCCATGACCCAACTTGATTTTTGACTTAACAAGCAGTTAAATGGAAGTTAACAAGCAGTTAATGAAAAAAATATATAAAATAATACTAACTCACTCTCTCATCTCTACCAAAGATAAAAAGAAGGAAGAAATTTAGATTGTGAAAAACAAGAGGCATTTCATTGTAATTGTCGCTATTTTGATCCAGTGAAGCAAACAAGATCTCAATATTCTACTGTATTTCTTACTATGGTAAGTATCCATTATCTCTATAACTTTTCCATCAACTTCCAAACATCCTTACAATATCTGAAACTATGATTTTTGACACCTTTAAGAGTGTCCAAAGTTACACTTCTAAATAATCTTAAGCATGTCTAAAACTAAGCTTTCAAAGACTTTAAAAAATATTTGACACTTTACACTTTGTTTATTAATAAGATCTTAGTTTCCCCTTTTTTTTTTTTTACACCTGTAAGTGACTGGGTCCGCTTAGTTTCCCAATTTTATCTACTATATTCATGTTTTACACTTCTTAAGCATTCTAGTCTTGCATCTCATAAATTGTACATAACTTATGCATTAAAATTTATACATAATATCCAACACTACAAGTAAATGTTTTATTCACAATTGATTTGTAGACTTAGAAATCCATTTGAGGTTACATTATATTTTCTTCTAATTGAAGAGATTATTGTTCTTGGTCTTTATGATGAGAGTTCCCATGATGAGTTACTTATGTAACCACTACATATTGGGTCAAGATCTCATGATAAGTCATGATATTAATATAGATAGTTATAATCTCACTAAGGTGCTATTCTATATGAAAGGCCAACCCTAAGATATTCAATAGCTTTGATATATAGATAAGACCCTAAGGTGATCATTAATCTCTTATAAATTAAGCCACTGTTATAGAAATTGGTGAAAATAAGCATACTCAAGATAGATATCATAATATTTCTTAAATTTGAGACAATATGTCCCATTTGGTAATCCTAAGGACATATTGTATGAAAATCTATAATCGTAGCAGTTTCTTAATTGGAATTTAATATATGCTTTACATGAGGTAGAGTATATTATTTAACGACTTAATAGGAGGATTTGGAACTCAAGATAGTAGAGGTAATTTCAAGAGGTTGATAACTTCCATCTCAATAGATTATAAATACTAAGTTATTGGAGCATGCATATAATAGATAGGAAGTAACAGACTTAATTTCTTGCATCTCATTTTAATATCATAGAATATCGGAGTTTAGTTAACTATGTACAATAAAAAATTAAGTAAACTTTATAGTTGGATGTTGAAGAACTAATATTTCCTATGAGCCCTAGTAGTGTCCCTATTTGAACTCATGTTCCATGGTGATATATAGTTTCTATGGTTTGTCAGGTTATTTATTCTATGTGTATGTGCCATTTCGTAATAATCAAGGTCACACTGTAGGTCAGGAATGGTCTCTCTTGATTGGGTTAGTTGATAATTAAATCCTAATAAGATTGATTAACTAGTAAGATCCAAATGAGTTGGATTAAGTGACTTAGACCCAAAATGAACTCAAGTCATTTAAGCTCATAAGAAGGGTGTATAATCCACTTTAAGAGTTTATTATTGACTTTACACATTCAATCTTTCATTCTTCATAAAAAAATAAAAATAAAACAAAATAAAATAAAGCACTAACCACTAACCCTTTAAGAGATATCATTCCTCACATAGTTATTTGATGCGCAAGGCGGACCAAGGCGCGAAAGCCTCTTAGTACTTTAAGATGTAAGGCGCACTTGAGGCACATGCTTTTTTAAGTGAGACATGTGATGACCGGACCAAAACATGTTTGCACATTTATGCATTAGTTATGCATGCAAGATTATAACGTTATCACTGAAGGACTACTATCTAATCCCCGCAAGAAAAATCGCCATAAAACTTGCTTTGTGACCAAATATATATACAAATTTATGACACTATTTCCAAGACTATTAACTAATCCTCAAGAATGTGCTGCCATCAACTTGCCGACATCATACTATCATAACCAAAAATCTCTAGAGTAGAAACAATTCAATTTATCGTTTCGTCTGAATTTCTACTAGTGCACAGTTTCTATTAAGTAATAAAATCGACTTAAGTCCGTATATCGATCCCATAGAGATCTCAAGAATTTTTCATCAACTCACCCCGACTATCAAAGTTAATACTATTCGGGACCATAATTGATATGGGTGTCCGCATACTGGAAATTAACTAGTTCAAAGAGAAATGAACATTCAAATAGACTGAATAAAACAATGAAGGAAAATAAATCTACAAAAAAGAATGAATATCATCAGCTTATCATAGGAAGACACATCAAGAGAACAACAGGAATGACAATTCCTCGTGGGTTCATAATGAATAAATTTCTGATTATCTCAAGCTCTGCAAAATCTGTCCAAGGCATTCAGAGTGCAAATTGATCTCTCCACCGCTTCCACATTTCAGTTATCTCTTTCTTCCCGATTCTCTCGAATCACAGGAACGAGATAACTACTTCTTTTAATAAGAACTTCCTTAAGTCGGTATTTTTCTCGCAATACTTCATACCCATTTTATGGATCTACACCTTAGCCCTGCTACCCACAAGCAAGGATATACAACTTCCAAAATTACTTTCTCGAAATTAAAATAGATCAACCTTCCTTGATTAGATCTCGCCTAACACTGGGATTGGCCTCACTATCCGACCGAGGTGAAATCTCGCTTGTTTAAATAGGATAAGCCGGCCTCAACTCGGCTCTCGACTTCAAGTGAGAAGAGGATTTCATCTAAGCACAAAGCTCATGATCCCTAATAAAGAAAGACAGTACACCTTCAAAGAAATGTACATTACTCCCGTGATTTCTGTCTTCTCCCGTCACCCAGAGGACCCTCCTGAATCAGTAATGACGCACTCTAACCCGCATAAGAACCGATATTCGATCCAAATCAATAAACCCATAATACGGGAAGTAAATTCAAACCGAAATGAACAAGATGTCGCAAATTACTACAGAAAGATCAATTTCGATCACAATCGCTTACTAAATGGAAGCCGGGTTCAATTACCGAATCTACACGGAGATAAAGATCCTTCATCAAAGAATAATCAGCACTGAATCGGGGGCCAATCGGTCCTTAAATTTGTCTCAACTCGATGCATTCCGGTGTAGTAATTTGAAAAGAAATTAGAATTTATTCAGCTTCAGCAAAACGATAACATTCAGATCCAAAAAAATAATAAACTTAAAAAACGAGACAAACATCTCGCTCTAAAATAAAGAAAAGAAAAAGAAAAGAAAGAAAAGAAAAGAAAATAAAGCGTAAGCTCTAGCTACCCGTGATCTCTCCTTCGATGCGCCCGACTTGCTTTACTATTCCTCGGGGCAATACGATTACAGGTTTTCCAGCTTGAGCCTAATCCCAATATAACCCGCCGTGGATTTCGTGAGCAGCCGTGCCCAAGTTATCGCCTCCAAATATGAATTTCGCCTTTTCTTTGGCTGCGACATCGAACCTGGCGTCGACATCGACTTAAAGTTCCTGGCCTCTCGTGGAACTGGTCGCTCAGTTGGGCTACGACACCACCCATGCCCTGTGTTTCGCTTGATCGCTGTGATGTCGCGACATCATGGCTCATCGCGATGATCCATCTCTAATCCCGCAGCTCTTCAATGGTTGCGCCTTCTCGGCGACACGATGTCACGCGACACGGGCTCAAGCCCCCACACCCTTCCACCGGTTATCATGATGTCGCAATTCCCGCCTTCGTCGCGACATCACTTAATGGTACCGCTTCCTCGAATCCGTGTCCCCTCGATGTCGTGACATCAACCTCATAGCTCTCAACCCTTCGCTTGATCTCCTCATGTCACCTAATTTCCAGCATTAAGTCTCTCATCAGAATAACAAGTTGTTCTTGGTGTCGCGACATCGCCTTCTTGTCGCGACATGACCTTATACGCTTGCCGGGTTGCAATGGTTGTTGATGATGTCGCTGACTTAATAGTTTCGGCCGCCATTATCACTCTTTAATTTCGCTTCTTCCTCACCGCTATGCTGCGATCCCCTGCCGCGACCGCATCAAATTCTCTTCAATCTTCCCGATGTCGCGACTTTAGAACTGGATCAGGTGCACTCCACAACTGCATCAATGACTCACCCGCTTGTTTCTACTTTATGCTCGCCATTCGACCGCATTTTTATCCACTTACCGTGATTTTCTAATGCTTCTTTCTGCTTCCTTCCCGCTAATGACAAATTGGTGAGTTTCTTCATAATCTCCGTAGGAGGCTAATTATTCAATTTTAACCGAAAAATCAAATTGTAAAAATGGACTAAAAAAGAGATGACTTTTAAGCTCATCAACATGTTTTTTTGCTGGTATTACATCCTACCTAATATAAATAGAAATTCGTGTATCGAGTATATATAATTTTTAAGCAAAGTGAGTCACACCCTACCTATATATCTCACAATATATATCTCCTTATCTCATCACCCTACCTAAGTGAGGTGGCTTTAAGTGACGAGCACCTCACATAATATAAATAAAAATTATAATCTCATTATATATAATTTTTAAATAAAAATTTTTAAGTGAGGCGTAAGTCGCACTTGAGACGTAGGCCTTCTTGGGGCATTTCGTGCCTTAGTAAAATCCATGCGCCTACCTTGAGGCGAGGCGCCAATAGTGAGAATGGTGGCGCTCCTTTCATAACTATGATCCCTTACATGTCAGGATCTAGAAAGGTCTTGGGGCTTAGGTTCATTATGGTAATAATCACCTAATGTAATTCGAGGAATTCAAAGAAGTTTTTATGTTTTGCGAATGGGGCATTTGATTGGTCGCTTGTGATTTAGGTTTAGAGATCACAATAAATTTATATTATCTAAATCCTACCTTTGTGTAGTTAGGCTACTTGTAAGTATGGTAGGTCATCCCCAGGATGTTTCTACTTGGTTCCGTCTTGGCTTTCGCTTATGGAAAAAGTTTTGATTTTTAATCGAAAGCTGCAAATTTTAGAGAGCTTGATTGATTTTGGTTGTGAATCAAATTGGAAAAGCAGTCCTGGGGCTTGGTTTCACCAAGCACACACACACACATGATGATTATGGAGGGGGAATTTATATATCCTCTAAAAAGATTTATCCCAAAGTTCAAATTCTAGAAGGAAAATATGATACCTAGTTTGATAGTCGAATAGGCTTTCACCTTGGCTCTTTCACAATCTGGATAAGAGACAATCTCGGTTGTGCATACTGGAGGAAAGATCTTCTCAACAACAATTCAATATGCGTCGGTTTCGACTTGCAAGTATCGTTGGCGGCGTGGTTTCGTGCACAATGAAAACTCATTTGACTAATATATCCTAAGGTCTTTAACGAGTTGAGTGTCACCCTCAACCGAGAAACCGAGATATAACCTTCTTTCCTGAACGGAAAGAACGACTCTCGCACCAATACCGGCTTCCTTGGAGTTCAACCTTCCCCTCTTAACATCACAGCAAATGGATCCCCAAAACCCGACATCAACCACTCACTCATGGCTTGCGAGATTGTAACCATGAATGATGAAAATAAAGTAAATGTGCAGAGTGAATGAAAGAATTGGAAGAAAACTAAATTTTATTCCACCAAAAAGAAAGAAATTGCATTAATTCGTAGTATCTATCTGATCAATCATCCAATATATAAGGATGTTTGGTACATGTTTTGGGATACAAGGTAAGCTACATTGATTCCCAATCCAATTATACCAAATAGAGACGGTGGAGATCAAAAAATGAAAGAAACCAGGATAAAAAAAAAAGGCTTGAATGCATGTTCGTTGCCTCCCTATGAGTAGCAAATTTTGTCGCTTCTAAGTGGGAGGCACCCAAATTTTCCAATAGCTGATCCTCATGAGAAAACATGTTTACCCTTAGAGAGGAAGTGAAATTTAGCTCCATCCTATACTCGAAAATTCAATAGTGCTTGATTTCGCCTCGTTTTCTTCGTTCACTCAAAGTTTCCAAGGCTTCCACTCGATCAAATCTCAACCGCTTTCCAAAATTTGGACTCTGCACTAACATGTGCTCATTGCTTGTCCTCATGTGATCCAAGAGCCATAGAAGTCCTTAAAAAGGTCTTGGAAAGCATACTAGCAATTAAGAAAAACATTAGTACAAGGTTTGAGACATCATAACTTGCAAAGCCTGCACTTCAGAATAAGCTAAGATTTCAAACGGCTTCAAGAAGACCTTTACCTATGAAAATGTGTATCCTTTGAGCCATTATCATAATCAACATATAGTTGATCACCTAACCAAGGCTAGGATGTGTTAATATGGATTTGTGGATTAGCTCAATCACTTAAGGTATGGCAATAACTAACCACGTGTTGATAACAACTCAAAAAGAGACACTTTTACTAATTAAAAACCTTTTCTTTGAAACCATTTTTGTGTTAAATTATCATAATTCAACTAATAAATGCACAAAGTCAAGTCTTGATCCTCGCACTAATGTTTTTCTGACTTCTTGTATGCTTTAGGCCTTTTTAAGTACTTTCTCCGCACTCGATCACATTGGGACAAACAATGAGTACATTTTTGGGGTCTCGAGTTCAATTTTGAAGCTCGAGGTAGATCTCGCCGAGTTGAAGCTTCTGAAGCATGATTGGAATAAGAGATAGGCCTGAAGTACTGGCGGTTGAATTTCCACTCTATGTGTAAAGCAAAATTTTCGCTTGTCAAAGGGTGGTGTGAATATGTTTGGGAGGAGCGAGCCACTGTCACACTCAGGCCGCCAGAGGCAAAGGTAAACTTCTGTATAGAGGCTTAAAAAGGCAACTTTTTTGATCCTACAATTCTCTAATTGGTATATTTATGATTTGGGATCATTGTAACTATCTAATTGGCCCCCACAATGTAAAATCATGCTTTATGTTTAGAGGTGTTAATAAATAAACAAATTATGCAATCTCATAGTTGGAGAATTACTTTGTTCTTCAATCTTTCAATAAAACTTTCTTTTCTTTCATTGTTTTGCACGTTTTTTAGTGTCTTCATATCCCATAGATACTTTCTACAAAGAGTCATGGATGAGTGTAATTCTCTAATCTCGTGGTTCGTGGATCTAAGCCTCTTACCATGATGATTCAAGTAAATGAACGCTTAATAAGTGCTTCTATTTTGATT
Organism: Tetrastigma voinierianum; assembly: GCA_016808115.1. Taxonomy (NCBI): domain Eukaryota; kingdom Viridiplantae; phylum Streptophyta; class Magnoliopsida; order Vitales; family Vitaceae; genus Tetrastigma; species Tetrastigma voinierianum. The sequence goes on along the minus strand of JAEQBH010004440.1, from coordinate 152,575 downwards.
TGTTTGTCATTTAGGATGTGTGGTAACTGTTCGAGACACTAAAGCAAGTGGCTACGAGTGTAGGATTCCTCGTAATATCTATTTGGAATTTCTCACCTTTGATCACTTAGTCTTCTTGGATATCAAGTAAGTCCAATCGTATATTGGAATTGTCAAGTGATAAGATCCTTCCCTCCTTGCAATAAACCGAGATTGTTTCTCGTTTCAAACCCGAAATAGTCAAGATGATAAACTTACTGACATTCATTTAGTTATCATAGCTTATCCTACTCCTAGAACTTGTGCTAGGTAATAAATCCATAAGAGTATCGCCTAAGTGGAGCGTGATAAAGGCTATATGATGTTCTCATCACCCATTCACTCATGAACCCCATAAACACTCACTGCATCATCATTGCGCGGCTCGCTTGGTGAAACCAATCCTCGGGATCTCTCCACTTGAATTACAAACTGCTAAACCAACAAACTCTCTCAAAATCTTATTTTTCCTTTCAAAAATAAAACTTTTCACAAGAAAGTAAACAAATATGATTGTTAGAGAGTGTGGACACACTCTAAAATCTCACTGCAAGTATACGGGTCGCACAAGTAGTAAAATGGAGTCTAAGAGTCCAAGTATCGTCCTCTGAGATGCTTCCTTTACTTGACTAACCATGTTATTTAAGCTTCAACTCTAAAGGATAGGTTGGAAAATTAACTACAACTAACTAATGGGCAAGATATGAAAATGGGAAAATAAGAACTAGACTAAAACATGATTTCAAACAAGAGGGATAAAATACCAGGGTTGATTGGTATTCCTCTATGCACTCAATTCTCCTTTTAAGCCCAAATCAATATATATATTAACTCAAATTATTAGCCGAGGATATGTAAATATGTAACCTCAACTCACACATGTTGGTTACAAATTGTCACTCCCGTTCCCTCAATCACCTCCCTATCTCAGAAGGTACTTAGAAACATTATTATATGACGACCCCCTCTTAGGCATTTTATCGATCACCTCTGATTCTTATGGATAGTGCTTCAAGAATATATGAAATATATTTACCTCCCAACCATTCTAGATTTCATATAATGTTATTGGTAACCAGCAAATCAATTTATCCTCACACATACAATTGAAATAAACTAAAATCTACCCCAAATCAAACCACCTTTGGAATAGAACATGAAGAACACAATAACATCAACAATTTCAGCAAATATATATCTCAAATATATCAAAGATAAGGAAATTGATACATAGAGTTCCACCAATCAACGCTAGATTAGAGTTTAGCCTCTAACATAAAATCAAAAGCAACTATGTCGATTGAAGTCGTGGGAATGAGTCTTCATCAATCACCATGACTTCCTTTTCCCATGGAACTTAAATCTTCCCTTGTTAATTCTATCTCGATAACATTCTTTGAAAAAACCCATAAAAATTAGTTCTATGATTCCAAGAGTTGTGATACTTACAATAAACTCTTCCTTTAAGCCCCATTTTAGAATTAATACTAAAATGTGCCTGCACTCCAATTAATCCGACCATAGAGATGGGCCCCAACAAACCCCATATAAATCCTAAAAGTTAAATTCATGACTCTTCATTTCTTGGGTAAACGCGCCATTTCTGCTCATATAAATGAGTATCATTGGTGCTTCACAGGAGATAGCATTTTTTTAACAATGACTCTTGAAAACCTCATATATAGTGAATTAAGAGTCAAATGATGCTTCTACAAATGTCATTGATAGTTATGTGCCAAACTTGGCACTTTAACATCATGTTTTGCATATATATATATATATATATATATATATATATATATATATATATATATATATATATATAAACACCTAAGCTCATATGCATATTAGAGTATATTTAGGATTCCTAGTATATTTAGGATATTAGAGTATATTTAGTATATTTAGGTTTCTTAGTATATTTAGATTCCTTTATATACTCTATGCTACTACTGCCTCTTTAATAATATTAACAAGTTTCTTCCATAATATGGTATCGTAGTTATGTTTCTTAACAACAAAACCAACCCTAAATTCTCCCCTCCTCTCAACTTTTTCTCCGTTATCCTTTTCTTTGCGAAGCCGAGGGGTGGGTTTTGTATCATTCTTAACCCGAAATCATCCTCCACATCTCCACATATCTACATCTTTACACCTCTTTCTTGTTTTTCTCATCCTCATGCATCCGTGAGATATCCTTCCACATGCTCGATCTACCAATAACATTAATAAATCCTAACCCTAGTCGCCACTATTGTCGCTTAGTAGATCGATACCTAACGGACCATGCCTGATCTCATGCTCATGGACTCCGAGCACTCCCGCGACCCCTGCACCCCCAACAATCCCGAAATCGTCTTCCTCTGCGCCTCAACATAGGAACTATGCCCGATCTCACATAGTCAATGACCTTGAGCACTCTAAAGGACCCTCGTGCACCCCAACAATCCCTGACTCCGCTCCTCCTCTCCAGCCTCCCTTATAGGAACTATGTTGATCCTACATGGTCACGGGACCTCGCCACCCCCGCAATCCCGACCGCTCATTCTCTCCAGTCTTCGTGCAAGAATCATGCTCGATCTTACACAATCATGGACCCTGCACCCCAAAGAATCCCTGACATGTCTTTCTCTCCAGCCTTCACTATTGGAACCATGCCCTATGACTACAATGAGGACTCTGTGCACACCACTCCAAATTTTTACTAACGCACTTACCAAATATATCTCACTCCTCTCTTTTCTCTATGTAACAAGATTGCAGTATTTTACACACACCCATCTTAGGCGTATTAGAGTATATTTAGATTCTTAGTATATTTAGGATATTAGAGTATATTTAGGATTCTATGATATTTTAGGATTCCTTTTATATACTGCATGCCATTACTATCTTACTCCTTGTATTGGTGTGTATAACACAATTCTAAATCTCTCTTAATATTAACAAGTCTCTTTCATAATAATGGCTATACTCCAACCTCATTATTCCCACACTCGGTATTCCATACTTGCAATTAGCTCCCGAAGACAAGTCCTTCAATAGCTAAACCACAATCATCAATACACTCACCTTCGATCAAAGTTTCAATTGCTATTTGGGATTTCAAGGTTCTATTATGGAGATAGGCTTTGGGAATAACTAAATACATGACAAAATCAAGCCTTACCCTCGGTTGCTCAAATTATAGTCGACATTCGTTGTTGGTACTGGATGATAAATTATTGTTTAGTAAAGTATTGATAGCTAGTAGTTGATTAAAGATAAATTTACTCTATATAGACACATAAATGGGATATAAAAACAATCCATATATGTAACGTTGATACCGTGCTAGTAGCTACTTGTTGTTTTTAAGTGCTGACTAAGTGAGTGATGTAGATAATTGAAAAAAAAAAATCTAAGAAGCGACCAAAATTTGACTCAAAATGATGCAAATACACAAGCAAATACCTCAATGAGATTCTTGAATTTTGTTGGAGAAAAATAATGTAAGATCACACTCTACATACATAGGTAAAATAATTTTTTCCTAAGACCAGAAATTCAATTTCGAAAATGGCAAAATCGCACTTCGTTACAAAATAGTAATTTCGGTTAAACCAAATTTATTCTTTCTGACTGCATTACAAAAAGAATTACACCGTTGAACCATCTCACAACGGTTACAGCCAGAAAATTTCGTCGACTCGGTGACAGTCGAAGGCACGCTTTTTCGAGCATCGCACCGGGTAACAAGACGATATTTGATGCAACGGTAAATCACATATAACACGCATCATGTGCCGTGCGGCATGAGTAGAGAAAGTATGAAAATGGACGGCCAAGATAGTGCCGAATGTCAAAACTGGGAAAAGAAGGGACAAAATGGTCATTTTGGAATTTGTTTTAAATGAGCTAAATGACAAAATTGTAAACAGTGACCATCTCCTACCTTTAAACCCAAGAGAAAACGTGAAAAGGAAAAGAATTACAGTTGGTTCAAAATTCGTTTTTTTGAGAGAGAATAAACAACTTCTCTCTAGAATCGTGGGAGATCCTCGACCGCCTAAATGCCAGACAAGAAGGAAGCCGCTCTACGCAGAGAGGGCTCGCGGGTACTTGATTTAAGGAGTTTCACAAACCCGTGAGGCAGGGGCTTCCTACTTGGGTTTTATTTTGCTTCAAGAGCCACGTTAATGTTTGAGTTGAATGAGGTCGTGAGAGGCCAAGCTTGATCGATCCTAAATCTGGGATCGAATTGCTATAATTTTTGAGCCATTTTTACGCCTACTTGACTGTGTGTGTGGACTGTAGGGTTGTCGAAGTTGCGATTTATGCACATTAAATCATGTTATGATAGGTATAAGGCCTTGAATGGTTACATTGGTTCCAAAGCTTAACCGAGGTGGAAAATGTTAGAGACTCAAGTGGGATATCTGGGTGATCATTGGATTCGCTCTAATAAGTAAAGGCTGAAGCAAATCAAATAAAATTATATATTAATTTGTTTCCTACACGCTGTGAAATGCTTATCAAGCAGTATAGTGGTTCCAGGGTCGACGGATGTGGGTTTTCATCCTAAGAATGATTTGCATAAGTGCAAGAAGGTAAGGCTTTCTATTTGGACTTTGGATTGGGTTTCAAAAACAAAGTGGGAAGTAGGCTGAAACGAGAAATCAGAAACCGAAAATGAAGTGTGAAAAGTTAACTTGAAGATTTAGGTCACTAACTTGGTAAGTTAGGACAAACAAGGTCCCTGGTTTATCCTCGCTATGACAAGTAACCTATACCCAAGGCATAACCTGATCTATGTTTAACTAGCAAGCCTCTCACCCTTGAAATCAACTCCTATTTGAGTCAACACAGTAGCATGCGCCTACGGCCCTTTTCGCTTGAAACCCAAGATTAAATATCATTTCGTAGACTCGTAAAGACCATATATCGAACCACAAGCAGTACTCAGCAATAAGTATTAATCAGATCCCCAAAGTACATGGAGAGTATCGCCAACCAATAACATTCAAAGCTATTCAACCCTAATTTGAGAAGACGAGGGCCATAAATACAAGTGACCTTTAGCTTTTAAATAAGAGGACAACATGCATATGCCCCACTTACCAAGCTAGCTTCCTTCCTTCAAAGAAATGAGGTTTAGCCAAGCATCTCTTTGAAGTTGCCATCCTTAAGAGGGGTGTTTGGCAGCCAAGAAAGTAAGAGAAAGAGGAGAGAGAAGAGAGGAAAATAAAACCCTAACTAAAATACGAGACTTTATTTACAAAAAAAATGAAAACTTACAAATTCTTCTCTCCCCCAAATTCTTGCTTCCCCAAAATTCTCTATTGATTACAAAAAGAGAGGGGTTTAATTAGGCCACCTCAATACATGAAAATACCAAAAAGCCTACAATTCGCTAAGTTAAAGGACAAGAGAGTAATACACCAAATGAGCTCCAAGCATTAAATACAAAACATGATTTTAGGCAAAGAATTTCGCTTAGGACTCAAGAATTTCGCTTAGGTAGAGAAATCAACATGCATAGCAAAATAGAAAATTTCGCTAGTTGGCAATCTCATGAAGAAGCGAAATTTCTCAAGAAGCTTAGCTTTAAATTTATGAGAATAATCATGAATTTTCGCTAAGAACAAGGTTTCAGCGAAACGAATGGGTATAGCGAAATTTGAGATTTCAAGAGAAAGAGGAATTTTCGCAGTGGTTGCGAAATTTTCGCAATCCTAATAAAATTTTGCAACTCTAGCGAAAATTCCGTGCTTTGTCGACCCCCACGCATTTCATCCCGTCTTCAATCCAGATCAATTTTTCTTCACTTACTTCGCTTCTATCAATCTGGGTCAATGATGGCTGACACTTGAGTTCAAACTTCATGATTCTATACATCCCGATATTGAACTCCGCTAAAGTGCGCAAAACCCGCAAACAGCCAAAATAACTCTAAACGGCATAAGTGATACTAAGAAGACTTGAACACTTCCAATCGGGTATAAATGACATGATTAGCGCGCAAAAGCACTCAAAACCTATCTAATATAGAGTTCAAAATAGCACTGGGGCACTAATCACACCCCCAACGAAAACGTTGCTAGTCCCTTTAGCAATGCAAAATAAAAGTGAGAGCGTGGTATTTTCAAAGGCTATGATTCAAAAGGTTATTTACATATATAAACAAGACTTAAATTGAAAAAATCAAATCAAATTTGAAAACCGGACAGAGAACCAAAACTACATACAAGAACAATTTCAGGTTAATATTGGTTCCATGATTTCAACTTGAATTTCCACTCAAGTCTAATGGTTCTTTATGTAACCAGATTGTCAATAAATTAAAAATTTGTTCCCTCCCCAACCTAACACCGATATGGCCATAAGTCGCCGAACAACCTAGATAGTGGCTAGTTAATTTTCTTGCTTTATTCAACTACACCGTAGGATGCAATGCTGCACCGATTTCACCAAAGTTCAACGGATTCACCCCGATGACTCCTAACTAATTAAGGTTTAGGGATCACAAAGGATCACTGACCACAAACTCTAAAGGCTTCACCCCGGACTTCGTATGACTTCAAAAATCAAGCACCTACAATTCTCTAAACTCTACCTATCCACCCATGTAACGAACACAAAATCGACGACTCCCAACCAATTGCGCGAGGGCACTGTGCTTCAAAGGTTCGCCATACCCCTGACCGTGCTCGCTCAAGGCAAAACTTCACGACTTTATTTTTCTTTTTTTTTCTTCTTTTTCTTTTTCTTTTTCTTTTGCTTTTCTTTCTTTTCCTCAGAAGACAACATTGAATTTCAATGGGTAACTCAAACTATCCTAGGCTAACATACCTACGGCCGGCTTTGCAAAGCGAAAGGAGGTATGCAAATTCACAACCTATTGAACGATCTCGAGTGTCGTGTGGTGTGAATTCAGCATAAAGGGGAAATTTTCAAGTCGAGCATGCCGAACCCGCAATCGACCAAAAACTCGATTCAAGTATGGAATTTGTTCTAGCATAGAGGTAACAAACAGTGATTCAATTTCCCAACATAAAGCAATTCAATTGTCCACTTAGCCATTCAATTGGTTCAATCAGCAGCATTTACACTCCGGTAAAGGCACAAACATGATATACAAAAAGCCGATATATATAAACCTAATAGTTGATATAGCCAAATGGCTAATACATGAATATCAAGCCAAACATACAAAAGTATCACCGCTACTACGGCTAATACAAAATCCTAATCAAAATCGCAGGCGATAAAGCCGATAACTATACAAAATGTAAAAAGAAACCAACTACCTCACCGTCAGGGTGGTGGTGCAGGTGGTGGGCCTGAAACTGCACGCAGCCGTAACATCCAAAGAAGCGCGCAACAGGGCGGGCTCTCTCGCCGACTAGAACACTTATAAGACCTGTGTGGTCATAATCAGGTCAAGATGGAATGGCACTGGCCAACCTTCCTCTCGATCCTGGTCGCTCGCAGAGCCGCAGTGAGCAGATAGCATCCATCACACCGCCATTCTCTCGAAATACATGACTGCATCTCGCGTAACGGTGTGTCGAATAGATGGGCCAGAGTATCATGGTACCGGGCCGATAGTCTGTGGAGGAGGGGATGAGACACTGGTGGAACCTGACCGATTCGTGCCTGGGGGCAGGTATATCATCCGTATAGGAACTTCAAACTCCCGACCCAGACTCCTCCTGGTCCCGTGGTCGCAAGTGGAAAGATACTCTGCATAGTCATCCACCCGCTCCACCGACATGACTGGGGCATCGAACCCTCATCTCGATCCCGCTCCTTCGGGAACCTGTTCCATATGCCCGGTGAACATGCAGAGGAGTCTCTCTGCAGATAAGTAGGAATGCTCGTCGCACTGTGTCCTTCCGATGGACTCTTCTCTCAACCGCAAAAGAGAGGCCATTACCGGGCCGTAGGGACTGAACCAAAATCCCCCGAGATCCCTGCAGAAGAGCCTCCAAGATGGCTCCTCCTCCCGCATAATGCTGCAAAGGAAATAATAATCTCGTCCGAATGTATGGTCAAGAACAACATCCGAGGTGGCTGAGCCGCTTCCTCAGAAAATACCGGGTCCGCAGCGGGTGTCTCTCCGCCGCTGCTCGAACCATCTCGCGATGAGGCGGTAGCCTCCAACTCTCGTGAACCCTCGCATTGGCCTGGCGCAGATACGCAGCCAAGAGTTGCCAAATATCGGCCGCCGGCACTCGCGCGATCATCAATACTGAATCAAGCTCACGCCGACTAGCCGATCCTCTGGGACGCCATCGAGCGGTAAACTGGAGAACACCACTGTGGGCAGTAATGCCGCCTGAGTCATGAAAGGTAATAGTGAATACCTCGATCAACCCCATGGACTCCCGGTATCCGGATCAGCCCTCGCTGGGGATCGCCGTGAGTACGACCCGATGGAACTGGCCACGATGGAGTCGATATCTCCTGAATTCGGTTCCCTACGAACACCCGCCGCCGAACCTCACAGCGACAGCCGAGGTGATGAAGTCGCCTCCGGGCAGTTAGATAGGATCGGTGACGGTCAAGGCCGGAGGATGATGATTCTGGGCCCGATAAAAGGGCCCGCTCGAGGGCCTCTGGGCCTCCGAACTCTCCTTCCAGTACAGGATGGGCACGGGTCCTGGCATCCGTGAACTGAGAAGGCTTAATCCCCGAGGCCTTCTCGCACGCCTCGGGACCGGTAATGGCATCGAGTCGACCCGAGATGGGGGCCTCCCTCTCAAGTGTGACCGACCACCCGCTGGTCGAATGCGGGCCCCACCCCGAGTACGAACCATACTGAAATATGAATAAAACTCCGGAAGAAAGCTCGACTCACAGAAAATGCAGCTGATGCACTGTAGAACTAAACTGAGGCTCCGGAAGACGACTGAGGCACTCTGAAAATAGCAGATGAACCAGGGCTCACCGGCACAAATGAAATCTACTTGAACTCGGCAACAAGTACTCGTGAAAGACCAGATGCTAAGGCAGCACCAAAAGCTGAAATCGAGGGCACGACTTTCCCCCAGATTGGCAGTGGAGGCTCACCAAGGCTCGAGACAGAGGTGGTCAGCCAGTAGTCGTATTCAGCGAGGCCGAGGATCGAGGTACTGCAAGGGCTGTGGCACAGCATGATCGCTAGGCAATGAACCGCCGCCGCCTTGCTGTGCATGAACTCCGCAAGAGCGCCGGCAGACGAGACTGAAAGCTCAGGAAGGGCCTGGGCAGACTCCGGACGGCAAATCGCAGAGACTGATGCGCTCGAGCAAAATGCGCAGGCCACTGAGTGTAGTTGAACGCTAAATGGACAAATTTCCTTCCACCCGGCTTAAATAGGCTCGCTTGTGGTACCATGGTCTCTATTCATTTTTCGCCATTCGCGACTCGCCATGCCGGCCTTCCCGAATCCAAAATTTTAAATTAAATACTACTATAAAATTATTATTATAAATTTACTATATGAACTATAAATAAAATTTAACAAACAATACTATACTATATAAACAAAGTACTAAATATTAAAATTACTAAATTAAAAGTTTGCTAAAAATAATTGAAATTAACTAAATTTACTAACTTAAAACAAAAAGAAACATGGTGAACTGCACCGTTTATGGAAACACCGAACCAGCCCATTCTCAAATTTACTCCAAGGGGGCCATGAGAATGTGATCTCCTCAACCCCGCAGTGAGTCCGGGCTGACCTACGGTGTTAGGTGCCCAAATGTTGATCTCGCTCCCCATCGATGGCTCGTGAATTGAGCAAGCTTGGCTTCAGCTGGTATCACGGCAAGACCAATATCTCCTCATCTCCATGGCTGATTACTCCTACTTCGGACACCGTGTTTTCCCCGCACACCGATCAATTGAAACAACTTCATCGTAAATTTGATTTTCAGTTTCTAAATAAATTTTGCTTCTGTTGTTCAAATGGAAGATGTTTAACTACAAGGTCATGTTACCAAAGGTTAGTTGCATGACTCATTCAAGAATTTATTATTGCATCGGCAAAGGGGTCGTAAAATGGTCTTCCTAAGATGATTGGTACATGAATGGTTCACTTGCAATTGGCTCAAGTCAAGCACCACAAAATCTACTCGGGTAGTAGAATTTGTCTATTTTCACAAGGACATCCTCAACTATCCCTAGTGGATTTTCACCGATCATCGCCAATGATAGTGATGCTGGTAGGTTTAAGTTCACCTAAACTCTAATCGCTTGTATACCGACACGACATTAGATTCACACTGGCTCCTAAATCAAGCAATGATTTGTTCATGCACTTCCACCAATATTGACGAAATTGTGGGAGACCTGATCCTTGACATTTGACAGTAGATTGCTTTCGGATTATGGCAATCGACTTTTTGTTCGTTGAGAATGCTTTCTTCTCAATGCTCTAATCCTTCTTAATTGTGCAAAGATCCCCAAAAATTCTTGCATAAGGTGCACTTGTTTGATTATGTCCAATAAAGGTATGTTAACTGCTACTTCGCTTTAAGACTCCTAAGATGCCTGCTTCGCTGAGATGCCTCTTCTTACCTCTAAGTGCTTCAGGAAACGGAGGTGGTATGCGGTATTTCATTAAATCCTCCTAGGAGAATATGCTCACATTGCACTTCCTAATTGGATTCACAACAAGCTTTGGCATGGGCTGATCAACCTCTTTTCCACTCCTCGCAATTATAGCCTCACTTCCATCTATTCCCGAATTGTTTGATGATCCTACCTCATGAATTCTCGGGATTTGGAAGTGCTTATGATGGAAACCCCCTCCTGTACCTCTAGCAACTTGTTGATCTTGGTGATTGAATACTGTAGGTTGTCAATTTTATGGCTAGACTGCTCTCAGCCCATCTATTCTCTTATTCAAAGGTACTTTCTTACAAAGATCAACTTTTCGTGCTAGCCAGACATTGATTCTTTTGTTCCTTTCAACAAAGCGTCACCACCTACCAAATTCAATATAGCTTGTTCCACTTGGAGAAGAGGATGATGGTTGTTAGATCGAGGGGGGTACTAAACTGAGGTTTGGCACCCGGGGTACATAGGCAGGGGGCTGGGTCTCCATGCAAGGTTAGGGTGATTCCTCCAATCGAATTGTAGGTATTACCATATGGAGCATTGATTGTCAAGGGCTTGTATTGTCCTACAGTGTTTGCACATTCGACATCAAATCCTTCATCACAGGGGCCAGTAGGACATGGCTCTACTCGGGTGCACAGGATTGGAAATTATGCAAGAACTGACTATGTAGGATTTTCGGGCCACGCATGCACCTCTGAGCTGCTGTCTTCAAGCCTTACCTTCCTAGTTGTGGTTGAAATCCTAAATTCATTTCTATTTTCTTCCCGGGCAAAGGCATACATCCCACCCTTTGGTTAACTGGTCTCATCCTCTTTCCACCTCTCTGTGTGGTTAGGGCTCATCCCAACCCCAGTTTCAAATTCCACACTTAAAAATCCATGCTCGTCCGACGCTACTGCAAAGTCTCCTCCACACATGGTTTCTAAAATCGCTCACGGCAGAGACATACCACCATAGAAGTGGTTCACCAACATCCAAGTATCAAACCCATGATGTGTGGGCATGCACCGATAGTTTCCATAAATCGCTCCTAACATCGGTAAAATCTCTCACCATCCCGAAATGCAAAGGTAAATTTGTCTCTTCAAATTATTGGTCTTATGAGCACCGGAAGAACTTCTTCGAATTCCGCCTCGCAAACACCCCAATTTCTAATGGTTCTAGGCCTCAATGAGTTTAGCCAAATCTTAGCCTTGTCCTTTAGAGTCAATGAAAATGCTTTTAACTTCAGCAAATCCATGTCCATCATACCTTCCTTAAAGGTAGTGCAGAACCCTTCAAAACCCTAATATGAGCGTAGGGGGATTTTTACTCTTCCACACAGATGGGAGTAGGGGTACCCAAATAAGGCCTCATCGCTACATCTTCTCGCAGAGGAATGATAGCTGTGATGGGGTACCAACTCTGTGGAGGGTGGATGATCCTCATGGTTCTATAGGCATTTGGATTCATGGGGGTTCCCGGCTGACTTCATGTTCCTGCACGGGATCCATGGTATCGTGATGTACACCGACTTCACCGACCAGTCGGGTTGTTATCTGGTTATCTGATCTACTGATGTCTATCCTTTGTTGCATAACACCTATTACAAAATTTATAAAGACCAGTAAAGAGCACCAACAAAGTTTGCAAAAAAGTTTAAGATTAACTCGAAATTAAAGCGCGTAAAGCAAAAGCAGTCTGATTCTGCAAAGTGAAAAGCTGGCGGTTCTACTTATTGAGTGACAAAAGAAATTAAAGGTTACCTCCACTTGTGATGTTGATCACGAGTACACTTCAACTCACCATTAGTAGTTTGGCACCATCGGCAGCGCCACATTGATTCGTGCCACGATGGGCTGAGCTAAAATCAACAAAATTTACTCTTTGCCCTGGTTCTCTCTGTGATGACTCTAACGGTATAGTGATCAGATTAATTACCGAGGATGGGTTTCATCCACAGAATGATTGCATAAGTACGAGAAGGTGGGCTTTCTATTTGGACTTTTTGGATTGTAGCCAGCCAGTGGGAAGTAGGTTGAAGCGAAATTATGGCGAAATGAAGTGTGAAAGATTATCTTTGAAGATTTAGGTCACTAGCGGTAAGTTAGGGACAAACAGAGTATCTCGGGTTTTATCCTCGCGTTATGACCAAACTAACGATCGAGGCCTGCTTTGGATTATGTTTCGCCCTAACCAAGCCCTCACACATGAAATCAACTCCTATTTTGAGTCAACCACGGGTAGCATACGATATTTTACCAGGTTGAAACACAGCATTAAATATCATTTAAAGGAAACCGTAAAAGATATCCCAATGAACACAGTCATCTGCAATAAGTATACAATAACTTAATCTAAAGCATGGAGTATTGGCGGAATAATAACATTTCAAACTAACCATTCCTAATTTGAGAAGATGAGACATAAATCTGATACACATGGACTTCCCAACACAAAGAGGACAGCTTATTATATGCACACTCTTAAGCTAAGCTGCCACTCTTCAAAGAAGGAGGCTTATTAAGCATCATAGGTTGTCATCCTCGAGAAGGGTGTTTGGCTGACGAAAGTAAGAAGAGGAGAGAAGAGAGGAAAATAAAACCCTAACTAAAATACGAACTGTTTAAAAAAAATGAAAACTTTACAAATTCTTCTCTACTAGTCTTACTTCCCCAAAAATCCTCGTGATTACAAAAGAGAGGGTTTATATAGGCCTAATGTAGAAAATACCAAAAAAGCCTACAAATTTGGCTAAGTTAAAGGAGACCAAAGTAATACACCAACTTTGGAATTAGGTTAGCATTAAATGCAAAAACATGGCGACGTGTGAATTTCGCTAGGGTGAAGAATTTCGGCTAGTGGCAGAAATCCTGTCCACATGGCAGAAATAGAAAATTTAAAACTTAAAAAGCAGAATTTAAAAACTAAGCTAGTGAATTGTGCTCATGAGGCCGCAGTGAAATCACTTGAATTTTAGCTAAAACGATTCATGGCTTGGTTTGGTAGCGAGGGTGATTTGCTAAGGTTCTGGGAATTTTAAGCTAAGGTTCTGAAATTTTACAATCCTAGCGAAAATTTTGTAACTCTAGCAAAATTCTAGGCTTTGTTGATCTCAACACATTTCCATCCTGTCTTCATGCATCTCAAATTTTCTTCCTTTGCCTTCGATTTTCACATTTAAGTTCTTAGAGTGGTTGATAGGTGACACTTGAGTTCAAACTTCATGATTCATCATACATCCAGATATTAAAGGCTGCTAAAAAGTCTTGCGAAAAACACAAGCAATAATAACCTCACAAACGGCATAAGTGATACTAAGAAGACTTGAACACTTCAATTGGTATAAATGACATGATTAGCGCGCAAAAAGCACTCAAAACCTATCTAATATAGGGTTCAAAATAGCACTTTTTAGGCACTAATCAACTGTCCACGGGATGATTTGGGTCATTGGTTGTGAAATTATGTGATAAATCATGTCTTGATTGGAATGAGGCCGGAAATGGCCATGAGGTCGAGTTCACAAAGTAGACAGACGATTATTAGTGATTTTTCGAGAATAATGCTTAGGGTTTCACTATTCAGGAATAGTGTTCACAAAATAAATTTTGTGAATTAATGTGTTTAGTCCAAGTAATTCAAATGGGATTGCTCGTGGTTGATCATTAGCCCATATGAGCTAATTTTGATGTGATGAAATGCGAAATTATATAACATGATTGTGTGATTTAATTTTTATGTGAATATATGCATGTTTATATATTTGCATGTGTTATAGGCTATGTGGAATTGGCATCATGCATTCCATATGCCTTCAGGACACCACAGGACGGTGGGAGTGAGTATAGAAATGGTTTGGAGGTTGTCTGAACTAAAAAAAATTGTGGAGGTAGTCATACTAAAAATATGATCGTGAGCGGCCCAATTGATATACATCGGAGGGTAGTCCATAAATAATATCAATCGTCGGAGACGGCCCATCGGAGGGTTGTCCACAAATAAACATAATAATTCTCATATGAGGCTTAGGCGAGTGTGGGGGAAGTGATCGAGGACTCGGGGTATGGGATGATCAGTTAGACATTCAAGTAGGATCAGCCTGCATTTGCTTGAATGTGTGTTTACTTTGGAGCATTATTTGCACTTAAGTGGAGTAGCCCTTAGTTGATTCCACTGCAGGCATTGGCTCACCTGTCGGGGATATTTCTGGTACGAGGGTGTGCGAGAGGAATGGCTAGTCACAGAGGCTGAGTTTTAGAAGAAAGCAAGATGTGGCTTTGGTGGTTTACATGTATTAGAATTTTAGAATTTTTTTTTTAGAATTTTCAGAATTTTAATATATGTGTTGTATAAATGAATCATTAACTCTTGCTTAACTATGATATATAGTTGGTATGTTTTATGAGTATTGTTTATGGTAAGTGGCCGTTTTACTCATACGATGGATTATATTGGATATATTGGATATATATTGTAGGTAAAATCTCAGGGGGCCCGAGAGGTCGTTCACACTTAGTATAGTTGTATATGAGACCTGTGTAGTCATTGTGTATATTGGGACAGGTTATATACAAGTGTTGTATTTGGGTATAGCTCCTCGTATAAAGGAGACTCTGCCCGATTTTTATGAGTGGCGTCGGGTAACCCGACATCCACTAGTATTTCGCGGGTTGACAGGTAGTCAACGGACACCCCGAGTTTGGGGCGTCACATATTCTATCAATAACACTAGACTTTGTTCACCTTGTTTGATTTGGTTCCTCTTATATTTTCATCAAGTAAAATATTAATAAAACTAAGTGCATTAAACACTAATCTCAATGCTCTAACAATTTTTTTACATAATCACATATCTATTATTATTTTATTATGATGTCCAAATAGCCATTAGCATAATTTATTAAATATATATTTATGATAAATAAAATTAATTGTAATATTTAAGTTTCATCTTTGTTTAACATTTATTTATATTTCTATGTTATAAATCATGTCACAAAATTCATTTGAAGTAGAGTTTGTTTTGATAATGATTTTACCATATTAAATCTTCAAGCAAAAAATTAAAATCGAATTAAAATAAATTTTGAATTCGTATAATAATCTGAAATAAATTTTAATTTATATATATACTATATATATATATATATATATATATATATATATATATATATATATATAAAATAATTAAGGATGAAATTTCAATTTTAAAAGATAAGCAACAATAAAAATATTATCTCAAAATTATAAAATAATTAGGTAACATAAATAGTTTATAAAAATAAAGTTTGTTTGAGAGTTTAATTTTTTTTAAATATATTTATATATGTTAAAAAAGCATAATTTGTATATCTATTGCTTTAATTATTTTCTATGCTCATATAATTATTTTTGACGTAAATAAAAATTAAAAAGTATATAATCTAAAAACATCATATTTTTTATTTATTAGTAAGAGTAGAAAATATAAAATAATTTTTTCATTATCATATTTCTGTTTATCTTTGTCAAGAAAGTGAGAGAAAGTGAAAAGAGAGTCAAAAATTTGACTCTCTCCTACTAACAAAAATTTTTACCAATGTATTTTTTTTTCTCATTAATCTTTTTCCATATAACAAATTTCTTAAAAAAAGTACTTAAATAATGAGAGAAAGATAAAAATGAAAATTTTAATATTTTTATAGGAACGTTTCAGAAAAGCTATAATTTGTAGCTTTTTTCTCATCAGCTCCTAATAGCCCTTATCAGCTATTAGAAGTTGATTAAGTGTCTTTACCAAACACTCTATAAAAGCGATTAGGTAAATCAATTATGATCACCTTTTTCAATTATTTCAACCAAACGGGGCCTTGTCAAAATAATGGGCGATGTTAAACATTTTATACCATTTTTAAGGTTTCTCTCTTACTTTCATGATGAGCTTTTTTCTTTGAATCTAATTACCATGCCTTAGGTTTTCTTCATCGATTTACAATTTCTTTGCTATAGATTTGTATTCTTGAATGGTGGATCTCTTGATTTCTTTTTACTTCTCTATTATTTATCTCTACTTTATCCTTCTATTCATTATTTTTATTATTTTCAAAATTTTCCATTGATTTTTTATAATTTTCCTTTAATTCTTCTCACCAACTTTCTCCAACAAAACCTTAATTTCTCTATATTTTTGGTGTTTTTGTCTAATGCTAATATGGTTGTAGATTCGAAGAAAGTGGATACCTACTATAGTGGGTTAATTTGGCTATAGATTTGGCCCATTTTTAATGTAGAATAAGAATAATAATTTGATCACGGATCGAAGTTATGCTTTGATACCAAATTGATGTAGCTCAACCACGAATAATAATAAAATTAAAAAATAAAGCGAATAAAATAAATGGGTAAGTTCTTAAATTTTCCAATATTAATCAAAGGCTTTGCAAATAATAACATAAAGTGTTATAGACGCAATATAAAATCTTAATAGATAAATTCCATATCTAATAGATAAATCCATTACTAATGGATAAATCCAAAAATATAGTTAAACTAAATAACTAATTGTAATAAAAATTCAAATCATTGGACTTGTGCTTCTTATTTCGTTTAAGCTAGATATGAGCTACTCCGTACCCGTCGATTTTATGAGAGAACATGTTTTAGGGGTCTTCTCATATTTTTGTTCCCTAAAAACTATAATAGCACACCCATGAAAAAAAATAATCCCGCGTCTTCTCTCAACAAACTAAGGATGTCCAAATTTATGATCCAATTTCACTCTGGAACCCATCAATTCCATGTTGGAGCTCTCCACTATGTCAATTTCTGATTAGCTTTGGACATTCCTACCCTCTGCTCCTCTATGAAATTATCCGCTGGATTTTCTCAAGTTCAGTATTGCTTACTCAGAAATTTGAAGATGTCAATTGTGGGGGTTGTGGTGGCTGAGGAACAAAAGGCATAAGATGGAGAAGCGGAGGGTGCATTAGTTGGGGAGCAGCTGCGGAGGGTGCACTCATCCAGTAGTTTCTATTATCCCTCGCTGGACTATGGGTTTGGATTTCTCCCGGAGGTTCTTGGTCTGCCATGGAAGGTTTCTATAATCCCTCATTGACATGTATGCTCTGGGGTTTCTCCGCGGGGTATTGGTATCTTGCTCTCTCTGAGTGTTCCATTTGATCTGAATTCAAGCTGGGTTCGGGTTCTATGGAGATTGACTTTGACCAGCCTTCTCCTGGTTAATCCCACTTGGGAAATTCTGCGGTAAGCAGCGAGACACCCGATGACAGAGACAATGATGAGGGCATCTAAACACACCAAACATTGGGAATTATTTTTGGTATTGAAGAATTGGATTGGGAGGTCAAGATGCATTGAATACATGTGAAAACTCCTTTTGGACCTCGTTGGGCCTTGGAAGGCAAAAAAAACGTGGTCGAGACTTGAATGAGCCCACGATGTGGAAATTGCAGTATTGATTTTAGAAATATTTGCCAGGATCTTCTTAGGATTTGTTTTATGGATGCATTTGTATTTCTTTTAGAAATATTTGCTCCAATATTTTATTCTCCACTTTTAGGAAGATTTGCTTTATTTATTTTAGAAAGTTTTCTTTTAAGGTTGCTTTTTGTAATTTAGAAAGTTCTTTTTCTAGTTAAATGAAGTTGTTCTTTGTAATTTTGGCTTCTTTTCCTAGTTAAAGTAGAAGTTGCTTTTGATTTAGAAAGTATGGGCTATATATACCCCCTAATGTAGTCTTTTGAAAATCGGTTCAAGTTTAATAATATATTTTCAGATTTCTTTTTTAAGAGTTCTCTTATTCTCTTATCTCTTGGGTGGATTCCCTTGAGGGCGAGTTTGTGGCTTCTCATACAAATTGGATTCCTTGGTGTGAAGTCTTTGTCGGAAACTTATCAATCAACCGTCCATAGTTGAGTTATCGGCATGTACTCCATCATCTATCTTGTGTGGATCGTTTCCAATAGCAGATAGTAACCGCTCTTGTGCGAACTCTACTTTCCATCACCGTCTCATCCTCTCTAAACTTTCCCACCTTCATATTTTCAACCTCAACCCAAAACTTTCCAAATCTTGTTCCATACTACCAAAACCTTCCTAAATACCCCTTTCCTTATATACCATAAATTCACGCTCTTAATAAAATCTCCAAAGTGCGTCCATAACTTTATTTGGCTCAAGAAAAGATACCACACAAACTATATTTTGACTTACAAACACGGATCATCCATCACGGTCCCAACCTTTCATCACAATCCTACCCAAAAGGTTAGGGTTACCTAAAAAAATAAACTGTGAACTAAAATTAAGGAATAACGATAAAATATATACGGGAAAAAATTCACGGGACTTGTCTTTGAGGAGGATCTGAAGTGTTCATGGTCATCATTTGCACTTAGGCACCATCCGCATGGTGTAACATTTGATTCGTGGCACAATAGGTGTGCCAGAATCAACAATATTTATAAACTTAAATTCCTCCTACTGCCGTAGCAAAGCTACTGCAGTATAGTGGCTCTAAGGTCGAACACAAGGATGTGTTTTCTTCATGTAAATGATTTGCTGTTGGCTTAAAATGATGAATTTCAATTTGGATTTTAAGGTTTTGTATGCTTAGTGGGGTTTTGGTGAGTGAAAACGGAAATAAGCGAAGTAAAATAAGAAAAATAATAAAAGAGATCTCCTTGATATCGGGATATTGTGGGATTAGGATCCTAGGAGCAAGCGAGGTTTCGGGGTCATTTGTGAAACCCTAGAAAGTCGAATTTACGAAAAATGGGTAAAATATGGTAATTTGGTCAAAATCCGAATTTTTCTGAATCTCCAGATATTGACGGGACGTACCATTGAGTTAGTCTCGCGAAATCTAATTACGTAGTCGAATTTCATCGAATTAGAGACGATGCGGATTTGCCGTATTTGAGGGAGTGGATAAATTGGCAAATGACAAGTGGCATAAAGTCCCACACCACATGGAGACATGCAGGTAGGCTCGTGTCCTGAGTAAGTAGAGTGCTTTGCATGAGGGTAAATGTTGAGTGGATTCTAGGTGTCTTGGATAGGCTTCCATGAGGAATTTAGTGGGAAGAAAAGTGGGCATGAATGACATGTGGGATGCTATGTGTCTGAGGAGAGAAAGAAGAGGTGTTTCACACCTAGATAAGTATTCTCCAGCAAAGCAGTTGTGGGGTGAAAGGGGAGAGAGAAAAAGAAAGAAAAAGAAAAGAAAGAAAGACAGCGGAAGGAAGGAGCCGGCGGTTCTCACGATTAACAAAGGAGTTGCAGCAGTGAACGGATCTGCACTTCGAGAGGTAGGAGTTCTCTCCTACTATGGTTAATGTTCATTTAAGCCATGACACGGCTATGAGGTGTAGCCACAGTGATGGGCTTAGTTCAAAACGATTTGACATAAGCTATTGTTGGTAAAGGACAGTTTGCAGGTCCGTGTTTGTGTAGTTTCCATAACTACAATTCTGGAACTGATTTTACTCCTGATATTGATGATCTTGTTGTGTGTTATTGCTTGTTTGAATAACATGCAGATTGTGTGAATATTGACGTTGATATACTCATGCTTGATATATTAACATGATGCTTGTGATGAAGCATGAATATAATTGTTGCATGTAGATTTCAACATGCATGTAACATGAGATATTATGCAATGAAATTATCATCGCATATGCAGGGGACACTCATCATCGGGTGTGAGTGGATGAATGAAATGAGTCGGAGGGTTGTCGATGAATTATATCGGAGAGTTTGTCTAATAAATTATATCGGAGGTTTGATTCAATGAACTTTACTCTAGTCATCTCAATAAAAGGGTTCCCTGAGATGGTCCAATGGTCTGATACTCTGAGGTGGTCTAGCGGATCAAAACAAAAAGCTCTTGTTTTGAAAATAGTTCTCATACATGACAATTGCATGTGTGAGGTAGTCGGTGAGGACTCGGGAAACGGGGCATGATATAGACATTCATATAGAAATATGCATATTTTATATGAATGTGTGTGAATGATTTTGTGGATTATGTCATTGCATGTGCACTTAGGGGTGGGGAGTAGCCTTGTAGGAGACTTTCATCGGGTATAGCTCACCCCATCGTGGGAAAACATTTGTGTAATCGGAGGTACACCAAGAGAAGGCACTTCATGAGGCCTTAGCTGAGAAGAAGGTCAAGGATGGCTTTGTTATGTATTTTGTAAAAGTCTCGGCGTAAAACCCGAAGCTTTGCTATATATCGGACTGCTATCCAGTTTCGTAAATATAGTGTGAGATAAATTAGAATTAAACCAAGTTCACATGTTTACTAGAATTTGCAAAGGCTTTCTTACCCATATTTCTAAATTTCTGACTTTAAGACTGATTTTAAATTGGGAAACAAAGGAATTTGATCCTGTGGCCCTCTGGTATATAGTAGCCTCGTCAATGAGCTTGATGTGGGCTTTCGAATCACCCAAATCAGACCTTTACAGCCCAAGTTATGACATTTTTACTTCTTGGAAGGGTCCGAGCGGCGAGCTCAACTCGAGAGAATGAGTCGCGTGGCCGAGCTCTTCACCAGCCTCTTAGGATGAGCTGACCTCTTCTGGCTGAGCTCTCCTGGGATGAGCTGACCTCTTCAGGCCAAGCTCACATGGGATGAGCTGTGTGTGGCCGAGCTCACTTGTGACGAGTTGTGTGGGAGTAGCGTTATGTTTTGGAGCCTATGAGACGTCTAGTATTTGAGACTGAATTTCGATTAAGGAAAAGTGAGAATTTGGACTAGTATCCTTGATAGAAATTGTAACCCCATCAGTAAGCTTGATGTAGGCTGAATCACCCAAATCGGACTCTACAGCCTAAGTTATGGCCTTTTACTCAGAAGGGTCTCGAGAGGATGAGCCGGGACGAGCTCATCTAGCCGAACTCGACCTCTTTGTGGCCGAGCTGCATGAGCTCTTCTATATGAGCCGCACGAGCTCTCCCGCATGAGCCGCATGAGCTGACCCCTGTGCCGAGCCGCATGAGCTCTTCCCGCATGAGCCATGAGCCGACCCCCTCAGGCTGCCGCATGAGCTCTTCGCATGAGCCGTGGCCGAGCTCTTCTCGCATGAGCGCGCGCCAGCTCTCTCGCATTTGTCGCGACCGAGCCTCCCGCATGAGCCGTGGCCAGCTCTCCCGCATGAGCCGCATGAGCCGACCTCTGTGTCGAGCTCTTGCATGAGCTCCATGAGCTGACCTCTTGTGGCCGAGCTCTTTCCGCATGAGCCGCATGAGCCGACCTCACTTATGCTCGAGCTCTTCTACATGAGCCGGTGAGGCCGAGCTGACCCCACGTGGGGGCTTTCTTCTCTCCCCGCCGAGCCTGAAGCAGGAATGAGCTCGGTTGAGCCCAACTTCCTGACAATCATAACTTTCTTGTCCGAAGTCCGTTTCACGAGTTCATAGACTCTACGGAAAGCCCTTTGAGTCTAGAATCCATATATATATGGATCAATATATTCTGAGCTCATATTGTTTTCAAAAGACGGTTATGCAGAGGTGCCCGTCGCTCTATTACCGCCGCTTGTCGCTTCATACGGGGCGCCTTCAACTCGACACCATAACTTCGTCCAAGTCCGTTTCAGGTGTTCTTTAGATTCCCATGGAAAGCTCCTTGGTTTGTGAATCTGAAAACATGCCTGGGGATGGAATTTAGTGCTCAAATATAGTCGAGCCAACCTTTTTTGGCCGAGGTGACATCCTTTGGCCGTGCTGACCTTGCCTCGGGAATGAGCTCGGCAATGCCAACTTCGGATGACCATAACTTCCTCGTCCAAAGTCCGCGTTTTCAAGGCGTCGACTCTATGAAATTCTGAGTCTAGAATTTATCCATATGCCTAAGGATGGCATTTGGTGCTCACATAAATCTTTTAGAAGCAATGATCATTGCACCATGCACATATCATTCTATGATCCTGTTGAGATAACTAAGTCATTGCTTTTAATAATTGAGTGACACGTGAATATGCGTGAATGAGGTTATTAAATAGCTTGTCAAGGTCACCTAAAAAAAAAAAAACACCTTTAATTTGGGTTGTCACAATTTTTGGTATCATCGCTTCAGGTATACGATGTACCTAGTTGATGGAAACGGTTAGATCACGCATCCATCGTGGCATTTCTGATGATATTTTGATGTGTGAACACTAGTGAGAAGTTAACCTAAAGGCTTTTAGAAATAAATAAATAAATAAATAAATAAATTGTTATTGATATATGATGGCGAGTCAAGAAAGGGGACGCCAGGGTCGCCCACGAGGCATCATCCACTGCTTTTTATCGCAGTCTTTGCAGGCCATGGGTGTCGCACCGCCGCCATTGCACGTGGTGCAGCTGGGGGAGTCGTGGAGGACCGACAACGCTCGTAAGTTACGGCACATCATCGCTCCAAAGATTTAGGAGGAGGGGACTCGATGGTGGCGACCATTGTCTGGCTGTGCTGAGAGAGCTTTTGAGGCTATGGAGATTAACAACGTTATTAAAGATCAAAGAAGCATTTCAGCTTGAGGGCGAGTTCTGTATGGGCGTGGACTAGGTTAAAGCCTCAAGAAATTTGAGGCAATGACGGTGGGAGGATTTTAGAGAGCTATTCATGGGCAAGTTTTTCCTAAGACTGACATGCAAAAGCCCTGGAGTTCCTGATGAAACGAAGGGACAACACAGACTTAGCACGTACTAAGCTTACGAGTTAGTGCGCTTCGGATGATTATGCTGCCTCAGACATGGCCAAGGTGAGGGATGTTCGAGGATGGCTTGAAGTTGTCCATCCGTAAGATCAGGACTTTCCCAAGACATGGATTCTATGGTCGACAACTTTGGCCATGAGAGAGAGATAGATGATGCTAGGAGCATTCGAGATACTGCAGTCGGGTGATAGCTTAGCGAGGTCACTTCTACGAGCTCGAAAGAAGAATAATTATGTTCCACGAGGGTTTTCGTGGACAAGGTCGACTGTAGAGCCAAAGCGATCGTGGTTCCTAGCTACCAAGACCCGGTGGACATGTTATCATTGCCATCACCGACATGTGGAGACGGAATTGCCCACGAGCAAGGGATCCTGTCACACCTCATCCTGGGCCATCACCGGGACACACTCGCATACGTATGTTCCTTCTACTCCTGCATGGGCCAGGGAACGTATATCGTCCTGTGGTGCGACACGAGCACCGGCCAGCCAGATAGGCCAAAGAGGCCAGCATGGGTCGAGGGTCGGTGTGGCGACCACGGTGTCGACTTCGGGGATGGGCTTGTTTATTGACCAGCACACTACGACCTGAGCCCACGCATGATCCATCGCTTATATAGGGTATGTTTTACCTCGCGCCATGGGCAAGAGTATTTGCTTGATTTCGGGTGCATCTCATTCTTTTATCGCGCATCTTATGTGAATGTTTTGGCTTAAAGGTTGAACTCGGGAAAAGCCGCTACATGTGAGTTCTCCCCTAAGAGTTAGGGTGAGGATTGATCGTATATGTTACTATGAGTTAGAGATCTTAGGATTCTAATTACCAAGAGATCTCGAGTTATGGACATATCGACTTTGATGTCATTCTCGTATGGATTGGTTGACGGCACACCGGGTCGTCATTGATTGTGATCGTAGGAGGGTTACCCGCTACACAGTCGGTATTCAGATTACATTTCGTGGGGATATACGATGTTTACCTGGTCGTGGTATGACTCTAGATGGCACGGATAAAGAAGCAGTTGGCTAGTAAGCCTTAACTCGAGGACGAGGCAGATTGTGGCTCGAGTCTACCCTGTGGATGTGGAGTTTGAGGATGTTTTTCCGCATGAGTTATCGATTACCTCCCCAGAGGGATGTAGACTTTGTCATTGAGCTACACCCTGGTACGTCGCCCATTTCTATGACTCCGCATAGGATAGCGGCAATTGAGTTGTAGGAAATCAAGGTCCAAACATGAACATCGGTCAAGGGTTTCATGTAATCGAGCACTTCACCTCGGGGCGCCTTCTGCCTGGCTTTACAAGAAAGGATAAGCACCCTTCAACCTGCATTGACTACCGACAGTTGAATAGGGTGACAATCAAGAATCATCCTTTTACCGAGATTGATGATTGCTTGATCACTGAGAGGGCGCGGTGTACTCTAAGACGATCTCCGCACCGTACCACGCTGGAGAGTTAGTAGGGAGGCGTGATAGTCCCTAAGACAAATGTCAGACGCTAGCGATGGGCATTTCGAAGTTCACAAGGATGCCCTTTTGATCACTAATGCACCAAAGATGATTCATGATCTCATGCATAGGGTCTTCCACCCCTACTTAGATCGGTTTGTGGTAGTTTTTGTGGATGATATTTAGATCTACTCCGAGACAGAGAAGGATCATGAGGATCACTTGAGGGTCGTTCTCCAGACCCTGAGAGACCATCAGTTGTATGCCAAATTCAGCAAGTGTGAATTTGGCCATTTAAGGTGAGATTGACACGCCGCGGCTCACTGTGTGTGTCAAGACCTTGAGAGGGTCAATGGCATGGCCGGGAGAGTCAAGCTCCGCTCTTCGAGATACGCAAATGATTGGCCGATATTGGCGCAAGGTTCATCGAGGATTTCTCCCTACAACAAAGACTCTGCGACTAAGTCGACCGTAAGGAAGTCAAGTTCGAGCTGAATGAGACTGTGAAAGGGCATTCCAGAATTGAACGAGGCTTACTTTTCCCATTCGTAGTCCTAGAAAGGGATAGGAGTACTTGAAGTAATGCGGATGCTCAAAGGACGATTTCAGATGTGGTTATGTTTGATGCAACCGAGGGTACTCGCTATGGTTCTCGACGCCTCTGAAGAATCAACGAGCAGAATTACCTTTGCTGAAGGCGACATGGAGTCATGTACCATTGTCTTCGCCTTGAAGATTTTGCTCACTACTTATACCACAGAAGTTCGAGGTGTACCTGCACTTCACAAAAGTCCGAAGTATATTTTCACACAAATGACCAATATGAGGCAACGCGATGGACGTGAGTTCCTAGAGGGATTATGACTTCACTTTGCATTACCATCATGGTAAGGCAAATGTAGTGGCTGATGCACTTAGTCGGAAATCATGGGGAGCATTGGCTAGTATAGCTTCCCGGGAATGGCTGATGCTTGAAACTGTGGGAGCCGGGGCCACACAAGACAAATGAAGGTGCTCAGGTGTTACGGGATGTTTAGTGGCTATGGCGCCTTCCCCCATCGGCAAGGTGATTGAGTCTCAAGGACAGGACACAGAGGTAGTGTCCATCAAGGACCAAGTACGGTGAGGTATGGGTGATGAAGGTTGGGCCATTCACACCAATGGTAGTCTTCTGTATAAGGGACGCCAGGGTTCCCGCTGATTGAGTTGAGAGAGGAGATCCTGTGAGTTTCATGACTTCCTCATTACAAGATATATCCAGTGGCACGAAGATGTATTGAGATCTTCGTCGCCAGTATTATTGGAGCGGGATGAAGAGACACGTTGGGGATTTTTTTCGACGGTGTCTCACATGTCAGCAAGTAAAGGCCGAGCACCAGAGGTTTGGTCATCGGCTACCTACCATTTAGCGATAGCGGAGTGGAGTTTGGAGCATGTCATGATGACTTATGACTCACAATATCAACATCGCAGACATGATGCGGTGTGGATCATAGCGGATCGAACACCTACTAAGTCGGCATTTCTAGCCGCGCGGATGACCTTTTATAATCGAAGGAATTTCATAGTCAGATGATAATGGTGAGATTAATAGGTTACACGAGTGCCTAGATCCATCGTGACGACAGATCCCGTGTCTATGGCAATACTTTTGAAGAGTTTCCGTAAGGCCATGGGACACATTGATGATGAGCACCGCTTTTCATCCACGACAGATGGCTCACGAGAGGACTATACAGGGCCAGAGGACATATGTAGCATGCATCCTGTATTTCAAGGGTAAATGTGGAAGAGCATTTTCCCTTGGTAGAATCTGCCCACAACAACAATCACTGTGCAAGCATACGATGGCACCTTTATGAGGCCTTATATGGGAGGCCATGTCGATTCCATTTGTTGATCTAAGGTAGGAGAGAGCCCAACACACTGTCCTTCGACTTGATCTCGAGACACCACCGAAAGTGGGTATGATACCTAAACACCTTCTCACGGTTCGTGAGTCGACAGAAGAGTTATGCTCCATTAAGCTACATCAATTTCTAGAGTTTGAGGCTGGTGATCATGTCTTCTTAAGGTGATGCCTATAGAGGAGTGGTCGATTCTAAAAGCATGGGAAGCTATCGTCGAGGTTTATCGGGTCCTTCTGAGGCACTGAGAGGGTGTATAATTGTGACATCAGATTAGCACTTACCTCCGAGTTTAGTCGGAGTGTCTCAATAGAGGTATTCCATGTCTCATGTCCTAAGTATTGACTTCCTGCACCCAAATGCCATGTGGTGGATCAAGCAGCTGTTTATTGATGCAATGGGACCTTCGAGGAGGACTCAGACGTATTATGGATAGCCGAGAAAGGTGTTGCCACACAAAATGCAGGTTGGCAAAGGTGTCAGGAAGCACCCAGGAAGGGAGAAGCAACATGGGAACATGGAGATTACCATGCACGATGATCCTCTTTCAGATCGAAGGCAGGGGTTAGTCAGCTGAATGGTAAATGATGTATATATGCATGTGGTTGTATGTATATAAAGAATTCTCTGAAAGACTTTAAATTTTTTAAGGGAGAATGTGAAAACCTTAAAACCACTTAAAGGGTAAATGGTAATTTCGGTCAAAACCGAATTTTTTCTAGATCTCTGATGACGGCAAGTGACAACACATGAGTTTGTCTCAAGCGAACAAGTACATAGTCGAATTTATCGACCTGAGACAAATGGGATTTGCACGTATTTATGGAAATCGAGCCACCAAGAAAATGACAAGTAGCATAAAGTCCCAATGCCTCACATGATACATGTGTGCAGGCTACGGTTCGTGAGAGGCGGTCTTATGAGGGTAAATGTTAATGGATGCAAAAAGGTCTGATAGGTTTTGTATGAGGAATTCTAGTGGAAGAAAAGTGCATGGAATGATATGTGGATGCATGTGTCGCGAGATAGGTGCTGAAGAGGTAATCTTACGACTGATAAGTATTTCCAACGAAAGCAAATTTGGCAAGTGAAAAGGGAGAGAAAAAGAGAAAAAGAAAAGAAAAGAAAGAAGAAAGACAACGGAAAGGAAAGAGAACTGGCTAGCCTGATTATAACAAAGAAAGAGTTGCGCTGTGAATGGATCACTTCGAGAGGTAGGTTTTCCTCCCATCGTTAATTCCTCATTTCCAAGCCATGATATGGTTATGAGGTGTAGCCCGTGATATTGATGTTCAAAGAAACACTTGACATAAACTGTTGTTGGTGGGGACCGCTTCGTCCGTGTTTGTAGTTTCCGAACTACAATTCCGAACTGATTTTTACTCCTGAGTATTATGACTTTGTTGTGTGTTATTGTTTTGTTTGAACAATGGCAGATTGTGAATATTGACGTTGACATACTAAGGCCGATATATTGAAGATGTCGAGATGAAGCATGAATATAATTGTTGCATGTAAGCCAACATGAAGTAACATGAGATATTATGCAATGAAATTCATCATCGCATGCACGGGACATTGCGTAAATCGGGTGTGGAGTGCATGAATGAATGTGAGTATTTAGGAGAGATGTCCAATCAAATTATATCGAGTGCTGTCCAATAAATTATACTGAGGTTTCGTCCAGTTAATGAACTCATCGAGGGTTGTCCAATATAAAGGGTTCTCGCTAGATGGTCTAATGGTTTATTACTCGAGGTGGTCCCCAGTTGGATCACTTAAAACAAAAAGCTCTTGTTTTGAAAATAGTTCTATTACGACAATTGCATGTGAGGTAGTCGCTGAGGACTCAGAAACTAGAGAGCGACATAGACATTCTAGTATAGAGATATACATATTTATAAGAATGTGGGTGAATCGATTTTGTGGACAGTCATTGAATGTGCACTTAGGTGGGGAGTAGCTCAGAAGAGACTCTTCTCTATTGGCAACACTCACCCCACATGGAAAACATTTCGTGCACTGAGGTAATACCCGTAAGAGAAGGCACTCCTCATGAGGCCTTAGTTGAGAAGAAGGTCAAGGATGGCTTGTTATGTATTTTGTAAAAGTATGGGTAGAAAACCCGATTTTTTGTTATATACTGGACTATTATCCAGTTTCTATAAATATAGTGTGAGATAAATTGTAATTAAACTAAGTTCACATGTTTAATACAATTTGGTAAATAGCTTCACCTTTGTTATTTCTAATCGGACTTTAAGACTGTATTTTGTTACAGAAAAAGAAATTCTCCCTGTGGCCCTCTGGTATATAGTAGCCTCGTCAGTGAGCTTGATGTGGGCTTTCGAATCACCCAACCTGAATCTTTGGCCCTGCCACATTTTTACTTTGAAGGGTCCGGAGAGGCAGTCAGTGGCCTGATTCAACCCAGAGAATAGCCAGTAGCCGAGCTTTGGCTGAGCTCTAGGATGAGCTGACATCTTCTGGCTTGAGCTCTTGGGATGAGCTGACCTATTCAGGCTAAGGTCACTGGACATCAGGTGTGGGCGAGCTCACTTGTGACAGCCAGGTGGGGAGAAGGTCGCTTGGTTTCATGAGACATTCAGTCTTTGAGACTGAATTTCGGTTAAGGAAAAGTGAGAATTTGGACTAACATCCTGATAGAAATTGAACCCACAAGAAGCTTGATGTAGGCATTCAAATCCACCACCTGACTCATGTTCTCAAGTTATGGCCTTTACTCGTATGGTCTCCAGAGATGCAGAGCTGTGGACGAGCCTCATTCAGCTCAACCGACTCTCAGGCCGAGCCGCATGAGCCTTCTACATGAGCCGCATGAGCTGACCCTTTGTGCTAAGCTGCGAGCTCTCCTGGGTATGAGCTGCACGAGCCGACCTTCAGGCTGAGTCGCATGAGCTCTTCGCATGAGCCGGCATGAGTCAATCCCTTACGAGTCAAGATGGTTTTCCGCATGAGTCAGGCCAGCTCTTTCGCATGAGCAGTGCTGAGCTCTTCTGCATGAGCTGTGACTGAGCTCTCCTGCATGAGCTGTGCTGAGCTCTCCCGCATGAGATGGGCGGATGGGAACTTTGTGCCGCCATTTTCCATGAGCTGCATGAGCTAACCTCTCGTGGCCGAGCCTTCCCGCATGAGCCCCGCGAGCCGACCTCGGCCGAGCCTTCTCGCACGGAGCCGCATGAGCTGACCCCATGTGCTGAGCTCTTCCTTCGCATGAGCTTCATGAGCCGACCACTCGTGCTGGTTTCCGCGCATGAGCCGCGGTGGGAGGTCGAAGCAACCTCCGTGGGGCTCTCCGGCCGAGCCCAGATAAATGAGCTTGGAGCCGGCATAACTCTGACAATCATAATTTTATTGTCCTAAGTCCGTTGACTGCTCAGAGACTCTACGGAAAGCCCTTGAGCTCCAGTAATCATTTGTGATGATGGATCAATATAATCTGAGCTCATATTGTGCTCGGCACAAAGACAGAGGTGCCTCCCGTCGCCTGCAGACGTCATTGTCGCTCATATGAAGCGCTGAATTTCGATGACCATAACTCTCGTCCGAAGTCCGTTCAGGTGTCTAGACTCTATGGAAAGCTCCTTGAGTCTAGAATCTGACCACATGCCTGTGGAAGGCATTTAGTGATACGAACCCCGTCAACCTGTGAGGAGATCGATCGAATTCAGTTTCAAGAACCACTTAATGTCGGCTTCGGATGGATAGACTAATTCGTTGCTTATAAGGGAAGCAAGAACCTTGGTATGTGAGGACGCCATAATCGGTGATGGAGATCCGATTGATAAGTCTTGATGAACGCCACGGAATAACCGATAAGTTCAAGGAGTTCTTTAAAGAACCAAAGAGAAATTAAAACTCTCAATTTTATAAATTCTTAAACTGAAGAATACATGATAACAAGCCTTTTAAATAAAGCAAAAATATGAAGAATAGAACTAAATATTCACACAAGGAAAGTAAACACTGGCCAAAAAACAAGAAAAAGGAAACTAGATAACTTTAGGGACAAGACTTGTGATAAAAAATTAGCAAAGAATCAAAGAACAAATCGCCTCTCCAAAATAGCAAAGAAATCGTAGAACAAATTAGCTCCAAAATAGCAGCAAATCGAACAAACTATCTCTCCAAAATAGCAGCAATCAAGAACAAATCGGGCCAAAATAGCAAAGCAAATTAGGAACAAATCAAGCAAAGAAATCAACACCAACCACAAATCTTTTTTCAAAAAAGAAATAGAAACTCCTATTTTCCTAGCAACACACACTTTCAAATTAAATAAAGCAACTCTACTTACCTTGAGAATAACCTTCTAAAATAAAACAACTCCAAATCAAAATAGTAATAAAACTCAAAACACTTGGAAACAAAAATATATTCGGCGTCTCCAAGGTTTCACAGCCTCCCGAATCTAAATTTTCCTTAATTAAGATTGAATCCCTAATGAATCTTCTATAAGCTCCCGCATCACTGGATCCTCGTGCATTGATTCTCATCATTCTTTTCTCAAAAGATCTGGGCCCTCGAATCTTAACCATATTATTGTGGATGGTATGACAATAAATACAAACTACGGTCCATCCTTTATGGGGAACTAAAACGACCGAACAACGCATGGACTCAAGTTTCCTGATATCCCTTTTTCCATCAATTCACCAACTTGCTCGAGTTCCTTTTGCCTCCCAAGATTACGCCTATGCTTTTGCCGATTCGCACGGTAGCACTAGGCAATAAAATCAATTTGATGTTCGACCTTCGGATAGGAGGTAAACTCAAAAGACATCTTCAAACTCGCAAAGAGAGACAATAGAACTAGCAAAGAAGTGTCAAGTGGGTTAGTATTAAAGTGCCTCTTTGTACAAAAGTACAATCATAGTTTGTTTAAGAACAATGCCTCTTAACTCCACTTGCCCTTGCATAGAAATTGGTTTTTCTCCTTTTCTAAATTTTCAGTCACTTGCTTTTTGTCACTCTCCTTCTTTTGCTCACTCTCTTTTTCACACTTTTTATTTTGTTCACTCTCTTTTTCACTCTTTTCTTTGTTCACTCTCCTCTTTTCACACTTTTCTTTGTTCACTCTATTTTCACTTTTTCTTTGTTCACTCTCCTTTGCAACCTCACTTGATCTTCATAAACTTGACTTGGTGTCAGTGAAACAAGAGTAACGGTCTCATTGGTTGTGCACCTGACGAGTACTTATTGGTGGCTTCGCCATGCTTAACTTTCCGATCAAATTGCCACATGACTCTCTCCTTAATAATAAGTGTCTGGGTTTGCATGGGAACCACTACACAAAATTTCTATCTTCGTATTTCCCAATGCTAAGAGACTAACACTTGTTTATTCACCCTACCTCCCCACTATCATTATTCAAACCATTGCAACTTATAAGGTCGGAGATGCCACTTGCTCAGATTCCCAGTTTCTCCACCATGGTTGTGTGTTAGCGACATTAGTGCAACTTCCTCATCAATGATCACACTACATACCTTGTTTGGACGTGGCACCTATGTGAAAAATGTTATCCCATTGCATCTCATCTTCCTTAGCTTGCACACTTAAGGCCCTCCTGGCCACCATTAGTTCTCCTTTGACAGGGTACTCCTCATCATCAACATCCTCTAAGGATGGCATAGAATCACAATCCAACTCATTGTCTGTTTCAATCTCACCATTGTCCCACATCACCATGACTCTTTGTCTCGACATTGGCTTTCTATATGACCCTGCCTGCATTTAAAACACATAATATCAATGATTCCGAGTAGTGAAAGAATCGGGTTTACCTCGATTTGGTTGGTTCCCTTGTTTTAGTTATGCTCATGCTGGCGTTGGGTGACCTCTCTTCTTCCTCCATTGATTTGATTTCCAAGTAGATGAACTTGGATTAGGTATAGAACGTGTGTTGCTACGCCTCTCCTCTGACTTGATTCTCAACTATATAATATGACCCACATATCCTCCAACTCTGACATAATGCTGCAATTCACCCATTTGAATCTCCGATTTAAACCCTAGAAACCTCGCCATGGTAGCCGATCTTCTTCAATATTGGCTCTGGCCATTGCAACTTCCATCTCCTTATAATACTCCTCCACACTTTGCTATCTTGCTCGTGCTTCAACTTGTCAGACAATTCTCGATAATAGTAAGTCGGGACAAATCTCTTCCGCATCACCCTCATCTCTTCCCATGTCACCGATGACTCCCTATTCCGTCTCTTATTCAACACTAGTTGGTCCCACCACACTATGGCATAAACTGTAACTTATAACAGCAAGCTTCACCTTCTTATTTTCTGCACAAGGTGACAATCAAAAAATCAACTCTACCTTCCTCTCCCACTAATATATATGCCTCGTGGTCATTCTTTTCCTAAAAGATGGAATCACCACGTCAATTATTATCTTCTCGATTCCCATCTTCTCTATGTCTCCCCCCATACCTGCTACTAACACCCGAATCATAACCATTCTCGTCTTCAAAGTCTCCTCCGTCATACTCTTCTTCGTCTACCCGCGCCCCTCTTCTTGGCAGCCTCTCCCTTCTACGCCCTGTGGGAGGGTTTCGTGGGTGCTCGAAGCTTCTCTCCACCCTCTCATGGAATTGTTCCAATTCAGCCCTAAACATCTCCTTGTACTTCGCTAGTTAAGGCCTGCATAATGAACTTCATGTCAACGCTCCCGCCACACCTTTATGCGCTCAAGTTTGACATAGCATCGCAAAACAAGGTTAGAAAAAAGTAGATTCATAAATCACTCGCCTCAATGGTTTTCACTCGAAGAATGATTCACTCAGTTCGCTCGTGTTTTCACACAATATATTTGGCTTTTTTCTCACTCTAATAATCTGACCACTCTTGCCTTTTTCCACTTAGAATTTCTCTTCTAGTTCTTTTGGAACTAATCAACAAATCGATTTTTTTTCCGAAAAATTAATAAAAATATATAAAAATATTCAAGTTTTTATTTATTTATTTTTTATACTATGGTGGGACTTGATTTCCAACAACTTGAATGATATTATACTTAAAAAAAAATTATATATTTTTTTTCCCGGCTTTTTTTTTTCGACTTTTTTTTTCGACCTTTTTTTTTCCGGCTTCTAGACTTTTTTTTCAACTCGGATTCTTTTCCTTACTTCCCTTTTTTTTTTTTTAAACTTGGGATGGATGGTTCACTAAAAAAAAAAAAGAACAATAAAAATTATATCCGATCAAGAATGAAGAAATCGAACTGGGATGAAGTAGATACAGGTTGTGAATGAAATTACTTGAACGGAATTTAGAAGGTATGGATAAAAGCGGTGACTAAGATGGTCGACAAAGAAAAAAATAATAAAAATAAAAGATAG
This sequence comes from Tetrastigma voinierianum, assembly GCA_016808115.1. Lineage (NCBI taxonomy): Eukaryota > Viridiplantae > Streptophyta > Magnoliopsida > Vitales > Vitaceae > Tetrastigma > Tetrastigma voinierianum. The sequence goes on along the minus strand of JAEQBH010004440.1, from coordinate 118,539 downwards.
GCAAACTTAAAAATAGAACCTCGTTGCCTCGATACCAAAATGATACGAACCCCGTCAACTCAGGAGGAGACTATGATCGAATTAGCTCTAAGAACCGCTCTAATGCTCCGCTTGATGGATGACTCGACTGCTAAGCTTATATGGAAGCAAGAACCTTTGGTGGCAGAGGACGCCACAATCGTGATGGAGAGATCCGATTGATAAGTCTTGATGAACGCCACAGAATAACCGGGAGAAAGTTCAAGGAGTTTTAAAGAACCAAAGAGAAATTGAACTCTCAATTTTATAAAATGCTTAAAACTCAAGAATACAAGGATAATGTGCTTCCTTTAAATAGGCCAAAAAATATGAAGAATAGAAACTAAATATTCGGCCACAAGGAAAGTAAATATTTGGGCCAAAAACAAGAAAAAGGAAACTAGATAACTTTAGTGACAAGACTCAGATAAAAATTAGCAAGCCGAATCAGAACAACCGCCTCCAAAATAGCGAAGAATCATGAACAAATTAGCTCCAAAATAGCAGCAAATAAGAAACAAATCATCTCTCTAAAATAGCAGCAAATCAGGAACAAATCAGCTCCAAAATAGCAGCAAATCGGGAACAAATCATCACCAAATCTAGCAAAGAATCAACACCAAATCAAGCAAATCTTTTCTAAAAAGAAATAGAAACCTTATTTTCCTAACAAAACACACTTTCTAAATTAAATAAAGCAACTTCATTTTGACTTGGAGAATAAATCTTTCTAAAATAAAACAACCTAAATCAAAATAGTAATAAAACTCAAAACACTTGGAAACAAAATTATATCTGCCTAAGGTTTCACACCTCCCGAATCTGAATTTTCCTTAATTAAGATTGAATCCCTAATGAATCTTCTAGAAGCTCCTGCATCACGGATCCTTTGTGCTTTGATTCTCATCATTTAGTGCTCAAATATAGCCGAGCCGACCTCTTCTGGCCGAGTTAACATCCTTTGGGCCGAGTTTGACTCTTGCCTAGGAATGCGAGCTTCGCAATGCTAACTTGGGATGACTATAGCACTTCTCGTCTAAAGTCCGTTTTGCTGCTCTTGGACTTCTATGGAAAGCTCTCTGAAGTTTAGAATTTAATCATATGCTTGAGGATGGAATTTGGTGCTCACATAGTTTTTTAAAATTGATCATTGCCCAAGTGCACTAATTACTAATCTTGAATGAGATGGACTATGTGTCATTGCTTAATAATTGAGTGACGCAATATGCATGAACGAGGCTATTAAACAGCTTGTCAAGGTCACCTAAAAACACCCCGAATTCGGGGGTACACATTTCCTCGCGTTGGGGAGGATGACCTATAATCATTTCCTGAACCGGATCTTCATGTAGCTATAAAAACCAACCCTTATTAAATTTCTCTGAAAATGGCATTCACTGCCGTTAATGTTCTTAGTGAGTTCAAACGAGTCTCTCGACTACACAATGGGTAATAAATGATAACTAATGAGCATCACTAGACCTAGTAATAAGCATCAAGTGAGCACAAAGATTACTGGCATCGACCATTCAAAATAAATAGAAGGATCTAAACCTAGAGTTAAAAGAGAACACAAACGCAAAGTGAGTAATCGGTTGAAAACAGGGGACTCTATCCCGCTCTTAGGATCCAACACCCAAAAGATTTCGCCATGACAGGTTTTAGTTACCATCCTCCGAGTTGTCATCCCCAGGTGTTTCGTCGTCTAGAAAATGGAAAAGAAAATGAAAGAAAGTGAAGCAAATAGAGAAGGCTGAGCCGGAAGCTTCCCGTCAAGCTTATCGATTGATGGATCCTTTTATTAATAGCTTGACTGAGCTTATATACTGCTCAGAGCAAGGGAAATTACAAAAAAAACTAAAACCAAAAGCTATTACAAGGGATAAAATGGGAAGAAACCAAAAAAATGCAACAAAAAGGTCACAGCGTCAAACTGCAGGAGAGGTGAACAGTGGCTAAGGTGAATAGTGCCAGGCAGATGAATAAGTACGCAGAAAGCATTCCGCAATGCTCCATTTTTCTTTCACTTTTTGCCTTTTTTCCTTCCGATCTGATCCGCAACGATGAGTTCCTGGTAACGCTTCCAACATAAATTCTAGTTGCTTTCACATGTTTAGGGTATTTGTGTGCATAAACAATTTTTCATAAATTAAATGTGAAAAATGGAAATTGAGAAACCCGGAAATTGTACAATACTTAATTATCCAAAAAAAAAAAGAAATTGTACAATACTTAAGGACAAAATTGTAATTTGTAAAAAGGGGCCTAAAAGTCATAAGTTGATAAGATGAGAGGCCAAAGTGGAAATAATATAAATGGTAGTGCAAATAGTAGAGTGAGGGAGGACTAATAAGGCAAATAAAAGAAAGTTTAATTATAGTTGAAAAGGAGACAAAATAACTCATTTTTTGTTCCAAACAAGAGAGCCAGCCCAACGTGAAGGCCATGAAGAGAGGAGGCTGAGAAGGAGAAGAAGAAGAGGAGTTTGCAAAGAAAAGGAAATTAAAGTTTTGTATGGATTCTAGTAAGATTTCCATGATTTTTGACTTTGAATATGGATTATGTATTTTGACTTGGTAGGATTTTTATGGTTCCAAACCTGTGGTTTAGTTAGGAATTGATCCTAACCCTAGATTTGAAATGAAATTATTGAAAACTCTAGCTTGGTGAATATGCTTGGAATCCCCTCTTAATTCTATATTTTGTATAAAGACGATGGACTTCTGTATGGGTTCTTGACTTTTACCTAGGGTTCGTACGTGGAAGTTCTTAAACCACCATTACAAGATGAATATGAGTGGTTTTGATGTATGTATTGAGTATTGGGTTGGTTTGAGGAACCATATGGAAAAGTGGGAAGAAAAAACACACATTTTGGGCAATTGAGGGCGCAGTACCAATTAAAACAGAGTGGTACCAAAATTCATAAGTGTTCTCTTATTTTTAACAAAGTTCGTACTTTGGCCATAACTTGGCAATTTATTATTTTGAGTGATTCAAGTTGCTGGTTAAATTAGACTTCAAGGAGAATAAAACACCCTGAAATAGCTACCTTCGAATTCTGACTCTATGTGGCCTAAAAATTCACTCAAAGAGGGGCTATGTTCAAGTAAATTTCTGCTTCAGTTTTGATCATAGAGTAGTCCGGGTTGTTTAGGACATAACTCAGTTTCAAGGTTCGATTTGGGTGGGATTCCAGTTGAGAAGAACCCCTAGCACCTTAGCTTCAAATGAATACAAAGAACCAGTGTCAGGTATGGAGCTAAGACCCCAGAAAATGAGTATTACAACCGTCCCTGTAGTGTAATATCGGTAAATTGACTAGTTTGGTATGAAATGTCATAATCGGGAGTTGATAATTCAATTGAATGATTCCAATTTCTAAGTAAAGTAGATTCATAGAGGAACAAGAAAACATGAATGAGGTGTGAATACATAGGTATCATATCGCATGTGCATATGAAATGCAATATGTATAGATGTGTTCATGAAACATGAATATGATATGAAATATGAAAACAAACTGAAACATGAACATGAACATGAAAAGCAATATGTCATGAACACAGAATGTGATAAAGATGGGTTATGAGTTCTGAAAGACACATGATGGTATGACTACCTAGGACCGAAGAATGAATGAGTGGACTCGACCGTGTTTGACTGCTATGACACTTCTACGTGAGGCGTGACGCTCGATCGTGCTCGGCACTCGCTGATACGGCACTCGCTTAATGCTGGCGCACACGTCTTCGTTTAGCATTGCGGCACTCGATTAGTGCCACAAGACTTCGTTTAGTGCTCGCACCCCCGCTTGTGCCACGACACTTCAATACCGTACGCACTTTCGGTACTTATTGTGTCAAGGCCTTACCTGCTTCTTATGATTGGTCCGGGTAGTCAAACGTATATATGATAAGACTCGAATAAAGAATAAGAGTAAAGAATGAATATGGTAAGATCCGAAGTACCTACGGTACCAGACTGCTCTATAGTACCCGCGGGTACTTTTGCGGCCAAGTAAAATCTCCGTAGTACCTACGTACTCCGTATCGTAAAATAAGTATAAGTTCTATAATATAAGTATAAGTCCTTAGGTACTTACGTACCTCAAGATACTCATTATGTGTAGTATCTAATAGTACTTTTGTAAGAATAAGATCCAAGTACAAGAATATGTCTGGTGAACACAAGTATAAGATATGGAAGTACAAGAATATGCTCAGAATACAAGCATAAGATTCGAAATACAAGAGAATAACACAAATATAAGTTCCTGTAGACAAGCATAAGTTCCTCAGAATACACGATAAGACCAAATACAAGAATAAGCTCCGTAATACAAGTATAAGATCCGTAAGACAAGTATATGCTCCGTAATACAAGAGTAAGATCCAAAATACAAGAATATGTATAAGTTCTATAGTACCTACGGGTACCTTTGTATCTAATTAATTTATGTAGTACCTACAGGTACCTCCGTATAAACTCCAAATCAGGATAAACTCAATAGTACCTACAGGTACCCCCGTATGAGTATAAGTTAGTAGTACCTACAGGTACTTTTAATTAAATATGTTTATATGCACAAGTACGTCTGGGGACATTTGAACAAGTAGTACTTAAGGCACTCACCGTATAAGAACAAGTTCCGTAATATCGTATATCGCTCCGTGAATATCTCAGAAAGATCTGACGTACCTACGGTACCAACAAGCAACCCGTAGTATAAGTATAAGCCTTGTAGTACCTAAGGGTATCTCCGATAAGCATTAAGCTCAGAATTCCTAATGAGATCCTAACAAGTACAAGAGAGATAGAAGTATGAGTATGTGGATAAGCACTCCGTCTAAGTATATGTATAAGTTTAGTAAATTACATACGAGAATCCGAATAAATATGTGTCCCACGGGGAGATAAGTATAAATATGTGTCCTACTGAGATCGTAATAAGAATAAGTCCTGCTTATAGCGTAAGTTCGAGTAAGTATAAGATAAGAAGTATCAAAGATAAGCTTTAGTACGTACTGCACAAGCTCAGAATCTCGATGGGAGATCCGAATAAGCATAAGTCCTCGTATAAGCATAAGTAATGGTATAAGTTCATTATATGAATGCATGAAAATTCTCGATATCTCGTTATTGTTTTATGCTTTAAATATGTATATGCATAAGACATATGTTTCATTAAGCAGAGTTAACACGGGTTTTTAATCCGTGTAGGTACAAGAGAAGATGTCTGAAAGCTTCCGCATATAGCTGGGCCAACACACTAGTAGGGGTTCATCACAATATGTCCCGCGCTCTGATTTGTAAATGTAAAAGTACGGTTTTTGTATATGTAAATGGGACTCAGTATATGTGTATAGATTTTGATGGACACCATGATGCAGGAGCTTCTATAAACACACCGAACATTGGGAATTCAGCCCTAATTATTGAAGAATTGATCGGGAGGTCGAAGACATTGAATACATGTGAAAACCTCTTTGGACCTCATTTGGGCCTTGAAAGGCAAAAACATGGTCGACTTGACAACCCCTACGTGGAACCACCATATCGATTTTAGAAAGATTTGCCACGTGATCTTCGATTTGTTTTATGATTCTGTTGTATTTCTTTTGAAATATTTGCTCCAATATTTTATTCTATCCCTTTTAGGAAGATTTGCTTATTTATTTTAGAAAGTTTTCTTTAGGAGTTGCTTTTTGTAATTTAGAAAGTTTCTTTCCTAGTTAAAGTAGAAGTTGTTCTTCGTAATTTAGAAAGTTTCTTTTCCTAGTTAAAGTAGAAGTTGCTTTTTTGATTTAGAAAGTATGGGGCTATATATACCCTCCTAATGTAGTACAATTAGTTCAAGTTTAATAATATTTTCATATTTCTTTAAGCAGTTCTCTGTTCTCTTATCTCGTGGATTCCTCACGAAGCCTGGCTTCTCATACCTGGGTGGATTCTCGCATGGTCTGTCCGTGGGGCCATCAATCAACCCGTCCATAGTTGATCAGGGCGCCTTCACTCCGTCATCTATCTTGTGTGGATCGTTTCATTAACCCAGTAAGTAACTACTTTACTCTCCTCACCATCTCATATTTTCTCTAAAATTTCCATAACCAAATTTTCAACCTCAACCCAAAACTTTCCAAATCTTGTTCCATATCACTAAAACCTTCCTAAATACATTTTTTTTCTCCTTATATAATCAGAAATACACCGGTCCCTCGACTTAGAAAATCTCCAAAATTCGTCCAGGTCCTATTTTGGGGCCTTAGAAAACTACCCAAAACCCATTTTGACTTACCTAAACTTGGATCATCCATCACTTCATCCCAACCTTGCATCAAAGTGGTATCAGAGCTCAAGGATTGATGGCTAATCATAAGCTAAAGAGTATTCTTGGTTCCGGAGACAAGAGTCCTAATCATGGTTCAAGTAGTTCTCAATCCCCATTGCAAAAACGCATTGCTGATCTTGAATTTGTGGTTCAACGCTTCATGTGCTAAGATGGCTATCAATGATGATCCTATATGACAAAGACCTTCATGGAAGGCGAAGGTGATGAAAGTTTTGACGAGGAACTCGTGTCGCCTAGCCAAGTTCTGGATTACTCTGAGGCGCAAGAAGCCTACAAAGACAAGCATTCAAGAGAATATGATTATTATGGAGGAAGGTATGGATCGATACCGGCTATGATGATTACTACGAAACGCATTAATGATGAAAGTTCCAGATTCAATCCAAAGTTTGGATATTCCTGACCTTAAGGAAGTTAATGCATGTTGATGACTTCTCGATTGGCTTAATACCGTCGAACGTGTCTTTGAATATTATGATCCCTAGCAAAAGGTAGTTGGTGCTATCAAGATGCGCAAGAATGCTTTTGTGGAAAATTTAAAGAGGCAAATACGAGAGATGACAAGAAGAAGATTGAAACTTGGGAAAAGATGAAGAAAGAACAAAAAAGGAAGTATCTTCCCTTCCACTATCGCCAAGATATCTCCTCAAAATTCAGAATTTGAAGCAGCAGAATCTGACTGTGGAGGAGTATTCGGCTGAGTTTGAAAATTTGATGATCAAAAGAGACTTGCAAGAGGCTGAGGAGCAGTCCATAGCCCGCTACCTTGCTGGTTTGAGGTTCGAAATTTCTAAAACTGCTCAATTGGCAAACTATATAATACTCTTCAAGATGTGATAAAGCTGGTTCTAAAAGTTGAGGCTCTAAACAAGTTTGGGGTTTACTACTAAATCGATTAAAGAAGGATTTATCAAGAATTCGACTTCAAGGGGTCCTAGTAGTGCTAAAACCACCCTTAAACCTCAAGTAAAGGTTAAGTGCACAAGCCACGTGAAGAGTCTACTTAAGTCAAGGCAAAGGCTTTAAAATGCCACGCCTGGGATTCGGGGCATATAGCTTCCAACGTCCTAACCGACGAGTGGTTGCCTCTAATTGAAGAATATGAAGCAAGGAAGAAGATGTCAAGAGGCAATTGAATCCGACCATGAAGATAAGGATGAACTTCTTACTATGCCCGACTACGACTTCCTTAGTTGTTCAAAGTGAGTCTAAGATAGGCAATCGCTAGTGAGGAGAATTAAGGTGTCCAATGTCTTCACAAAAAGCACATCTAAGGACGTGGTTTGTTTGGTTATTATTGATAGTGGAGCTTCGAGAATTGTGTTTCGGGAGATGGTGCAAACCTTGATTCAAGATGGATCCACATCCGAAACCCTATAAACTTAGCCGGCTTCAAGAGGGTAGCGATATCATGTAAAGCATAGGTGCTTTGTCTCTTTACACTGGAAAGCACTACCAAGACGAGGTATGGTGTGATGTTGTTCCAATGGATGTTTGGTTTGCTACTATGGGGGAGGCCAAGTGGCACATGATAGGAAGGTCATTTATGATGGCTTCAAGAACACTTTACACATTCCGCAAGGATGGCCACAAAATTGTCTTAGCACCGTTGAAACCGGCAATTGCTCCAGCCTCCAAACCAGCAGAGCAAAATTCTTTGTTGTCAAAATCCGAGTTGAGAAAAACGAGTCGGTTCGGGGAGTGTGATGGCTTTTGGTTGCTATTGAAGAAACCGGTGAGTATGAGATCCCAAAAGAAGTAGAGCCAATTTTGGCAGAATTTGTTGATGTAGTACCTGAGGAGATTCCACATGGGTTGCCCCCTATGAGAGATATTCAACATCAAATAGACCTCGTACCAGGTTCTGTTTTGCCCAATAAACCGGCCTATAGGATGAGTCCTAAAGAACATGAAGAGCTTACAAGACAAGTTGATGAGTTGCTCAACAAAGGGCTTATTCGAGAGAGTAAGAGCCCTTGTGCGGTTCCTGCCCTGCTAGTACCAAAGAAGGATGGATCTGGAGGATGTGTGTCGATAGTAGGACAAATAACAAGATTACTATTGAATATCGATTTCCCATTCCAAGACTCGCGATTGGCCGGATCAACTCAGGAAGGCCCATCTTTCAAGATTGATTTGAGGAGTGGATACCATCAAATTCGTATGAGGGAAGGAGATGAATGGAAGACGGCCTTTAAAACTCGAGATGGACTCTATGAGTGGATGGTGATGCCATTTGGACTATCCAATGCCCCTAGCACTTTTATGAGGTTTATGAATCATATCCTTAAGCCATGCATTGGAAATTTGTGGTGGTATACTTTGATGATATTTTGATCTATAGCAAAATTCATGGAGCACTTGGAGAATGGAGGCAATTGTTCTCTATCCTAAGGAGCAACGACATTTGTCAACTTGAAGTGTGACTTATGCCAACATAATCATATTGCTCATGGGTTACTAAAGATGGAATTGAGATGGACCGCGATAGAGGCGACACGAATTGGCCAACTCCTAGCTCGATCCATGATGTGAGAAGTTTACAGGCTAGTCTCTTTTATATTTATTCGTGGATTTAGCTCTATAATGGCTCCCTGTGAACGGAATGCTTAATGGGATAGAATCATGGATTAGTGTCAGCCAAGAAAGCTTCGAGTTGATTAAGAAGAAAGTAACTGAAGCCCCATGTTTGGTTTTACCTGATTTCAACAAAGTCTTCGGGCAGAGTGTATGCATCTCAAGTTGGGATTGGGTTTCGCCCTAGTCAAGAAGGAAGACCTATCGCTTTTTTAGCGAGAAGTTAAATGAAGCAAAAGGAAGTACTCCACCTATGACAAGGAGTTTTATGCTATCTATAGAGCTTTATTTAATTGAGCTAATACTTGCTTTACGTCACGAGAAGCTTTCTCTCAGATCATGAAGCACTAAAATTCATCAACCACCAAAGACAAGTTGAATCAAGACATGCGACATGGTGGAATTCTTACAAGCGCACAACTTCACAATCACATAAAGCCGGGTGTTCATAACGTTGTTATGATGCCTTGAGTAGGAGACATGCCCTAGTGACTCCGTATGCAAGTTCAAGTAGTTGGATTCGATGTGTTGAAAGAACTATACGAGGAGGATGTCGATTTTGGTGAAATCAGCGTATGCGCCGACAAGCCTTTTAAGGATTTTGTAAGGATGGACGGTTTTCTTAAAGGAGTCAATTTATGCATCCCATCTTGTTCCTTGAGATTGAGTATTTTGGATGAGTTGCATGGTGGAACACAGGGAGTATACTTTGGTGAAGCAAAACTTTAGCTTCAGTGAAGGCAAACTTCTTTTGCCTAAGCTAGAGAAAGACATTGCTAGATTTGTCAAGAAGTGTGTTGTGTGCATGATGGCTAAAACTCATGGAAACAATGCGGACTATATACACCATTGCCAATTCCAAATATGCCATGGAGGAGGTGTTTGATTTTGTTTTGATTACTTCCAGAAACACAAAGAAACAAAGATTCGACTCGCGGTCGCGTTGGACAAAGTTTTCAAAGATGGCTTACTTTGTACCATGCAACAAGTCTAATGATGCTTCGCATGTTTCGACTGTACTCAAAGAGATTGTGCGTCTACATGGTATTCCTGGACTATGGTTTCAGATCGAGACTCTAAGTTTCTAGTCACTTTTGGAGAACTCGTGGAGTGAAACTGACTTCTTTACTGCTCAAGACTTTATCACCCCTCAAACCGATGGTCAAACAGGTTACTAATAGAAGCATGGGAAATTTGCCAGAGCTATGTGGGAAAGAACGTGAAAACAATGGGATTTGATTCTACCCCAAATTGAGCTCGCCTACAATAGGTCCATGCCTAGGAATCATTGGAAAAGCCCATTCGAGGTGTTTATGGACTACAACCGACGGGACTCCATGGAATTAGCACCCCATCCGACTATTCAACAATTTAGTGGATATTTGGTTATTTCAAAGATCGAAGTTGCATGAAGAAGTTCGCTGAAGATTGAGAAGAAGAATGCTAAATATGTGGAACAAGCAAATAGATCGCCCGCAAGATGTTTAGCCTGAGGTCATGAATTGGTTCAAAACACCTTCGCAAGGATAGGTTTCCACCGGGAAAGTTTGGAAAGCTCAAGCCAAGGGTAGATGGCCCTTTCAAGATTAGTAGAGAAAATTGGAGAGAATGCTTCACAAGTTGCAATAAGCTGCATCGAATATGAAATTTCTCCAATGTTCAATGTTAAGGACTTGAGGGCTTATCACTAAGTGAAGACTGAGGGCAAGTCTTTTTTCCTAGCTATGGGGATTGATGCAGGAGCTCTATAAAACACACGAACATTGGGAATTCAACCCTAATTATTGAAGAATTGACGGGGAGGTCAAGACGCATTGAATACATGAAAACCTGACCTCATTTGGGCCTTGAAGGAAAAACGTGGTCGGCTGACAAACCCCGATGTGAGCCACCATATTGATTTTAGAAAAGATTTGCACAAGATCTTCTTGAGGATTTGTTTTATGATTATGTTGTATTTCTTTAGAAATATTTGCTCTAATATTTTATTCTATCCCTTTTAGAAGATTTGTTTTATTTATTTAGAAAGTTTTCTTTGTGTTGCTTTTGTAATGAAAGTTTCTTTTCCTAGTTAAAGTAGTAGCTGTTCTTTTGTAATTTGTGGTTTTTTCCTAGTTAAAGCAGTTGCTGATTTATAGCATGGGGCTATATATACTCTAATGTAGTCTTTGACAATTAGTTCAAGTTTAATAATATTTTCTTTATTTCTTTTAAGAGTTCTCTGTTCTCTTTATCTCTCAAAATTCCTCGATCTTAGCTCCTGGCTTCATACCTAGGTGGATTCCTTTGGTGGCGAAGTCTTTTCCCGCTTTATCAATCAACCCGTCCATAGTTGATTGTGGCGCCACTCCACATCTATTCCTGTGTGGATCGCTTCATTAACTCTAAGTAGCCACTCAGGCAAACTCTACTATCCTACCATCTCATCTTTCAAAATTTCCATAACCAAATTTTCAACATCAACCCAAAACTTTCCAAATCTTGTTCATACTACTAAAACCTTCCTGAATACCCCTTTTCCTTATATACCATAAATTTACCTTTTCTTAACTTAGAAAGTCCAAAATTCGTCCATAACCTATTTCGACTCCAAGAAACTACCTCAAACCTATTTTGACTTACCTAAACTTCCGGATCATCCATCACTGGGCCCCAACTTTGCATCACACCACCCTATGGTAGTTCTTTGTATATGTAAATGATTTTGCTATTACGTAATTGTTTGTATACCCAATGTGCATAAGTTTAGCTCGAAAAAAAAAAAAAAAAGGTAAAGAGTCCCAAGATATAGTCTCCGCACTCGACTCGGGCCAACTCGCTAACTGCTGACCGAGAATCTGCATGACAAGTTCAACTTGGGTTCTTCGTGTTTGAATTGACTCGATAATTTTGGCTTGATTATATTGCAAAAACTACAAAATTAGCCACAAAATGAGATTAGTAGAATAGCAGGGACCTTATGTGCAAATCGGGTTAATTACGCTGATTAGTACACAAAAAGTGCTCAAAACCTTAAATAAACATGGTTCATAATAGCACTTTTTGAGCACTAATCAGGGCCCTATTGAGTCATTTTACTCATATATGGGTCTTATGATATGAGACACACAAGTTTCCGTAGGTTGACGGTGGTCAACGGGACCCCCGGGTTTTGGGGCGTCACACTTGCTCCCAGGTGCCAAGTTTCCTCCTCTCTTATGCCACATGGCAGCACACCTTCATGCCAATTGCCACTCAATTATTCGTCAATTCGCCTCGAAATATGTGAAATTCCGACTATCTCGGAATTCAACGAAATTTGATTGTCTTGGAATTCAACTAAATTCGACTGTGTGCCTAGATTTCATGAGAAGAACTCAATGGCGTGGTAACGTTGTCATATAGAGATCTGAAATTTCTGAACTACTAGTCTATCTTGTGACTTTAGTATATCATTTTGCATTATTTCGGGTTTTTCACATATTTGTCTTTGATTTGTTTCTGATTTCTTTATTTTGGGCTAATTTGTTCTGATTCTTGCTATTTTGGAGCTAATTTGTTCCTGATTTGGTGCTGATTTGCTGCTATTTTAGAGTTGATTTGTTCCTAATTTGTGGTTGATTTTTATTGCCAAGTCTTGTCCTAAAAATTATCTAGTTTCCTTTCTTGTTTTTGGCCAAATATTTACTTTCCTTGTGGCCGAATATTTAGTTTCTATTCTTCATATTTTTGGGCCTATTTAAAGGCTTGTTATCCCTACATTCTAAAGTTTTAAGCATTAATAAAATTGAGAGTTTAAATTTCTCTTTGGTTCTTATAAGAACTCTTTGAACTTATCGGTTATTTTGCGGCGTTCATCAAGACTTATCAATCGGATCTCCATCACCGATTGTGGGGTCCTCACATACCAAGTTTCTTGCTTCTCTATAAGCAACGGGTCAAGGTCTTCCATCCAAGCCAAATACTAGAGCGGTTCTTCCGAGCTAATCTGATCATGGGTCTCCTCACAAGTTGACGAGGTTTGTATCACATTCAGAGTTTAATAATATTTTCAAGTTTCTTTTTTTTAAGAGCTCTCTTATTCTCTTATCTCTTGGGTGGATTCTCTTGAGTGGCGTGTTCGTTGCTTCTTATCCCTAGGTGGATTCCTTGGGTGGCAAAGTAAGTTTTTATCCCTCTACTTCTTCGTCTTCTTCTACTCCTTCCAATTTCACCATCTTCTCTTTTTAACCTTCCAAATCCAGTTATCCAACCACAACCCAACACTTTCAGTACATTCCATACTTCCAAATTCTTTGAAATAATTTGATTCACCACAGAAACCATAAAACCAAAATCCCTAACCTTGAGAAACCCCCAATTATGCATAGCCTAGCTTTACCTTAGAAAAACTGCGCAAACTAGCCTAAAACAAGGCAATTTTGCATCAAATCAAACCCGAATCTTTCCAAACCTAAAATCATTAATTCTAAACCAATTCCGTCATATATAAACCCTAACCTAGCCCTATAACCCTCGAAACCTAATCTTTCTCTTACCCTTTAAAGTTACATCCTATACCTGGCTTCTGACAAACCCATCCCTATCTTACCCAAACCGTTTGATCATCCATCATGGTCCCATCCTAGCATCATATTCTATCATGTTTTTGTGTCTTCTAATTGAAATAACCAAAATTTAGGAAATCTTCAAACAATCCACATTATTTTATGTATAGTAATTGAAAAATAATAGAAAGATTAAATATTTGGAATCCTTGGATACAACAATGGACCTTCCGCATGAAACATTTAAAAAAGAACAAACTTTTGCTCATTCTATCCCGTTTGTGTGTCTTCTAAGTGAAACATCCAAATTATATGAAATCTTTGATTAATCCTCATTGTTTTTATGTCTAGTAATTGAAAAATAAAGAGCTAAGATCAACTTTGAATTCGTGGATATAATAAGGACTCTTGCATGACATCTAAAAAATAAACATTCCTTCATCTTTTCTGCGAACCTGCAGGCTTCAAGTGAACAAGTAGAGAGTGCCATTTTCCTAGCGAGGGTTACTGATAATGTCAAGAATGATATTCTAAACACTACAGGTTTCAGTCTGGGCAGTTTTCCTATGAGATATCTTGGAGTCCCCTTGATCTCTACAAGGCTCTCTCATGGTGATTGTCTGCCGCTTCTTCATAAAATTTTAATCCACTGACGAAAGGTGTCACTTTCCTATGTCAGATCGCAATGATTGCTTCGCTTTGTACAAGATTCAGCTTGTATTGTGCACTGCTCATAATCCCTAAGTACACTATCTCTAAGACGAGTAACTTCGCAGTTTTTATGGTCCTGAAATTCCGGAACGCTGTCAGTGCTAAGATCAAATGGGAGTCAATGCCTCCAAGGAGGAGGGTAGATTGGTCTAGCGACAAAGATTCGAACGATGCTAATGTTATGGAAGATATTTAAATTCATTTTATAGAAGGACTCATTATGGGTGGCTTGGGTGCAAAGGTTGTATTTGAGACGAGGGAGCCTTTGGAGTGCAAAAGTCCCTTCGATTTGTTCCTGGAGTTGGAGGAAAATCCTTCAACTGAGGGATAGGATCAAACCCCTCATAAAATACAAGGTGGGTAACGGTGCTAGGACCTTTTTATGGCATGATTTCTGGAACCCGGTTGGTCCTCTCCTTCCTTACTATGGGGAGCGGATCTTGTACGATTCTGCAATTCATTGTAACGCTCGTGTAGCTGAAGTTATTGTTGAAGGTGGGTGGAATTGGCCTAGCGCTAATTCAGCGACCTTATCACATATCAACAAGCCAGGTTGATTATCATCTCGACGCCCCAGAGAGGATGTTATTTCTGACTCCAGCTCCTTCTAGGTTTTCATAGTGATGAGAATCAGCACAAAGGATCCATGATGCAGAGCTTCTAGAAGATTCATTAGAATTCAATCTTAATAATGGAAAATCTCGTGATTCGGGAGGCTGTGAAACCTTGGAGACGCTGAATATATTTATGTTTCCAAGTGTTTTGAATTTTATTACTATTTTGATTTGGAGTTGTTTTTTTTTAGAAAGATTTATTCTCCAAGTCAAAGTAGAAGTTGCTTTATTTAATTTAGAAAGTGTGTTTTTTTTTTTTGGATAATTAGAAAGTGTGTTTTTCTAGGAAAATAGGAGTTTCTATTTCTTTTTAGAAAAAGATTTGGCTTCAAATTCGTGCTGATTTCATATCGATTCGTTATGATTGCTCTCGAGCTCACGCTATTTCGGAGCCGATTTGTCTCTACTGTCGCTATTTCGAGAGATGATTTGTTCCCCGACGGTCGCTATTTCGGGAGCTAATTGCTCCCCGATTTGTCGCTATTTTGGAGAGCCGATTGAGTTCCCCGACGTCGCCGATTTTTATCACCAAGTCTTCGTCTCTAAAAGTTATCTAGTTTCCTTTTTCTTGTTTTTGCCAAATATTTACTTTCCTTGTACGAATATTTTGTTTCTATTCTTATATTTTTCGCCTATTTAAAGGCTTGTTATCCTTGTATTCTTCGTTTCTTACATTGCAATTGAGAGTTTCTAATTTCTCTCTTGGTTCTTTTTGTTAACCTCGAACTTACTCCGCTATTCCTGCTTCATCAAGACTTATCAATCGAATCTCCATCACCGATCACAGCCCTCACATATACAAGGTTCTTGCTTCCATATACAACGTCAAGGTCATCCATCCAACCCGATCGCTGATGGTTCTTTCGAGCTAACTGATCACTTCCGGGCCCCCACAAGTCGACTCGGGTTCGTGATCATTTGCACGTGAGCAACATGTTCTATTTTTCTCGGCTCGCTTCTATCTTTATTATTTTTATTATTTTTTCTTTGTCCGAATCCATCTTAGTCAATGCCATCCATACCTTCTAAATTCCATTCAACCCCAATTTCATTCACAACCTATTATCTACTTCATCCCAAGTCCGATTTTCTTCATTCTTGATCGGATATAATTTTTTATTGTTTTTTTTTTTTTTTTAGTGAATTGTCCATCCCAAGTTACAAAAAAAAAAAAAAAATTAAAAAACAAAGTAAAGCAAAAGAATCGTTGGAAAAAAAAGGGTAAAAAAAAGGTCGAAAAAAGGAAATTTAAAAACTTGAAAAAAATCCAAGAAAAAAAAAACCATAATTTTTTTAAGTATATTATCATTCTAGTTGTTGGAAACAACTCCCATCATAGTATAAAAAAAAAATTGGTCAAGAAACTTGTGTCCTTTACCGTGATGTATGTGCATTTATTTTCATACCATCAACAACATTATGGTTAAGTGATTCGAGACAAATCTTTTCAAGAATGGGGAATGATGAGAATCAAAGGTCAAAGGTTCCATGACAGAGCTTTGTGAAGATTCATTAGGAATTAAATCTTAATTTTGGAAAATTCAGATTCGGGAGGTTGTGAAACCTTGGAGACGCCGAATATATTTCTGTTTCTAAGTGTTTGAATTTTATTACTATTTTGATTTGGAGTTGTTTTTTTTTAGAAAGATTTATTCTCCAAGTCAAAGTAGAATTTGCTTTATTTAATTTAGAAAGTGTGTTGCCAGAAAATAGGAGTTTTTATTTCTTTTAGAAAAGATTTGCTTCGACGGTGTAGATTTGTCTTCAGATTCGTGCTGATTCGTCGATTTTGGCAGGATGATTCAGTTCTCGATTCACTACTCTGGTTTCACTTCTGCTTCTCGATTTGTCGCTATTTCGAGAGATGATTTGTCTCGATTTGTCATGGTTTTGGAGCTGATTTGATCCCGATTTGCTGCTATTTTGGAGAGAGCCGATTTGTTCCCGATTTGTCACGATTTTATCACCAAGTCTTCATTCCCAAAAGTTATCTAGTTTTTCTTGTTTTTGGCCAAATATTTACTTCTTCCTTTTGTATTTAATATTTAGTTTCTATTCTTCATATTTTTTGGCCTATTTAAAGGCTTGTTATCCTTTTGTATTCTTCAAGTTTTAAGCATTTATAAAATTGAGAGTTTCAATTTCTCTTTTAGTTCTTTAGCAACTCCTCGAACTTATCGGTTATGCGCGTGGTGTCTATCAAGACTTATCAATCGGATCTCCATCACCTATCAGGTGTCCTCACATATACTCAAGGTTCTTGCTTCCATATAAGCAACGTGGTCAAGGTCATCCATCCAAACCGACGGCTTAGAGCGGTTCTTCCGAGCTAATTTGATCACTGCCTCTCAAGTCGACTCCGGGGTTCGTGACGCTTGAATCCATCGAACCACTCTTAAACCGAAAAGGCGTGCTGTTAACTGGCACTTTTCGATTTGGTTTCCCCAAGCTATCAGGAGACATGCTTTTATTGTTTGGTTGGCCATTCAGGACAGATTGGTTACCCAAGATAAACTTCTCAAGTGGGGTCTTACCAACTCTATGTCTTGTGTATTCTGTCGAGCTAGTATCAAGATAGGAACCACTTATTCTTCTACACCACAAATCAGGCTCGTCAGAGGATTTTAAGGTTGTGTGGGCACTCTAGAATGCCGAGAAATTGGGAGAACGAATTCTTATGGGTAATTGCCACCAAGGGAAAGTCCTTCTGCTCCATTACTAAGAAGATTGCGTGGGGTGCTACTATATACCACTTGTGGGGTCATCGGAATAGTAGAATTCAAGAGAACAACTTTGCTCCTGCTGATGCTATTTTTCACCTCATATGTGATGATGTTAGGATCACGTATATCCGGGTCTTCGTAAGGTTGTTGATAGGGGTCCCGAAAACGCATCAATGTGCAGAGATGGTCCTTCCTCTTAATATTTTATCTCCCGGTAGTTCGCCGCTCGACTTGCGCTATTGCGGTCCTCGTTGCCTTAGCCCGGCTGTGGGGCGGTTTCGCTGTTTTCGCCTCGGTTATGGGCTTGTGTTTTTGGTGGTTTGGTGTTGTTCGGGCTGATGCCTTTTCCTATATTTATAGGGGAGGTGATGTTCGTTTTTCCTTTGCCTTGTTTGCCTAGTTTGTGGCTATGGGCCTTGGTTATTGTATTCTTTTGTCATGTCGCCTTGTACACAAATTCTTAATTATCCAAAAAAAAAATATCCTTCATTTTGTCTCATTTGTGTGTCATCTAATTGAATCATCCAAAAATAAGGAATCTTCAATCAATCAACATTTTATTATGTCTACTAATTGAAAAACAAAAGAAGTATTGAATCTTTTGCATCCTTGAATACAAAAAGGGACTAGTGCACATGAAACATTTAAAAAAGAGGAAACGTTTGCTCATTTTATTGTATGTAAGTCTTCGAATTGAAAAATCCAAAAAATAAGAATGATGGAGGAATGACTAAGGAATGAATCATGACCCATTAGAAATCCCATCGCCCACACGGTTAAGTTAAGAGATTCAAACAGTTTTAATGTTTTAATTCAAGATGCCCAAGTGGAAGGTGCTCACGTGCTCAACTCCAAAGAAGAAACAAAGATGGTCCACGCCATCAAAGTAAATATGGAATTGGACCAAGAGCTTAGACGTTTTTTGGCATGATCTGTGGGATGATTTGCTGTTGATTATGTGCTAATTTTTTGATGATCCTATGCTGATTTGTCGATTTCAGCGCTATTTTATCGATTATTCGTTACCAAAATTATATAGTTCCCTTTTTCCTTATGGACGTTTTTGGTGTTCATAGCTTAAGAAGATCTATTTTATTTTTTGTTTCCTTTCTTGTTTGGGCCAAATATCTTAGTTTCCTTGTGGCTGAATTTAGTTTTTTATTCTTCATATTTTTAGGCCTATTTATAGGCGTGTAATTTCTACTTTCTCCACTTTACGAATTTAATAAAACTGATAGATTAAATTTCTCTTTGAACTTATCGGTTATTCCGTGGCATTCATCAAGACTTAGCAATCGAATTTCCATCCCGATTGTGGCGTCTTCCTATACCAAGGTTCTTGCTTCCCTATAAGCAACAGGTCGAGGTCATTCATCTAAGTCAACACTATAGCTGTTCTTCTCCGAGATTAAATCCGATCACGTGTCTCCTCAAAAGTTTTCAGGTTCAGACAGAACCGCATAAGAACTTTCACTCTCTTGAACAAGCCCTTTTCAATCAAATCATCAACCTACGCTTTAAGCTTTTCATGCTCCTTAGGCTCATTATGAGGCTAGCTTATTAGGAAAAACAAAACCTGGTATGAGGTCTATTTTGATGTTGAATATCCCTCATAGGTGGCAAACCATGTGGTATTTCTTCATGCATTACGTCAACAAATTCTAGAATCAATTTAACTTCTTGTGAGAATTCCTTTTCACTTTTGGTATCTTCAATAACCAAAGTCGTCACATTTGAAACATCTTTGATTTCCAAATCAAAATTTGACAGTAGTGAACTCTTCTCCTTATCTTCTTTGACATGGTTAGATTTGACTACTTCTTCAACATCCAACTTAGATTTTGACTGCAGTGAATTCTACTCCTCGCCTTCTTGGACATGGTTAGATTCAATTACTTGTTCAACATCTTCTTCCTTGGATTCATCTTCCTCAATTAGGGCAATCACTTTTTGATGCAAGGACAGAACCATGATGGATGATCTAATGGTTTGGGTAAGTTAGGGATGGGTTTGTGGTAGTTTAGGGGTATAGGATGTAACTTAAAAGGATAAGGGACAAGTGTGGCGCCCCAAAACCCGGGGGTCTTGTAGACAACCTGTCAACCTGCGGAAGTCTATGGAAATCGGGTATCCCAATATCGCGCTCACATGTCTCGTATGCCGAGACTCATCCCTGCATATTTAATTCATAAATACACAACATAACTTCATGCAGTCTGTATACAAAATGTGAGAGTTATAACATCTCACTCACTCATATGGTACAAATACATGCATTAGAACCAATGTTGTTCCAATATACAAAATAGGATATGTATTACGAGTAACAGTCCTCATACACATATAAAATACGTCATATATAATAACCCGATCCTCTTTCTCAACTCGCTTGCCTCAGAAACGCCATTTGCCCACACGTGACTTTCAGACCAGCGGGGGTCCCATGACGGGGTGAGCTACGCTCAGTAGAAACAAAACCTACTAGGGCTACTCCCCACCTAGGTGCACATGCAAAGGATCCTTTCACAATCACGCAAACAACACAATCCATGCAGACATGATCATGGAAAAAAAAAACTACATGAATGTATGAGACGATACTCTACATGCCCCATGTACCGGGTTAACCTCCGACCCACCACCTAATGCAAGTGCCAATGGGAAATCAATACCAAGTCAGTCTCGACTCCCATCACACAACCCATAGTCTATGTGATATTTATTTAATCGTTTATGTCTTTTTGGGCAACAGAATTTTCCAGGGTCTCACCGCAGGTCTCTTACACCCTTCAACATTTTTCGAGCTTTCACCAATGGATATGCTGTCTCACCAGGTTTTCATGCTTTTCACTTGAGCCCCGTCTATCCCCTACTTGCTACACACGACACTATTCGTTTTCCATTTTCATTTACCTGCGGTGATCTAATTGGACTTCATTCCATTCCCAAGTCCACACACCAAAGACCAAACACAAGGCCAAATCGCTCATTACACACACCCATGTAATGCGGTGATTTTTCGTACACCAATGCAATGCAATTGTGCTAGTGCACTCAAACTCGCTCAAACTTATGCCCAATGTGTGAAGACCTCTACATGGACATTTTACCTTGTACACTAGGTGTGTACCATGAACCCTCATGTTTAATGCACACAAGTAGCCGTATATTCAGCCCAATATCACTAACATGTCATTACGCTGTAATTCCACTCACTCAATTCAATACATCATGCAAGCATACATTCCCATAACTCCTAACATCAATTAGGCAAATAGAGGTCATGGGTCCTGTCTCTAGGCTGGGACATAGCACCTTAGTCCTACCGGCTGCAACATGCCAAAATATGGCCATGTTCAAGCGCAACACATATAACTCCAATTGTTTGGAACACACAATAAAGTCATCATGTCATCTCTAACTAAGACGGCATTTTGATCCACACCACAATGGCTTAAGATTCAAGCCTCATACCATCATAATTGAGTATAGAGATTAACCCCAAACATCACAAAATCCATGATTTAAAACTGATCTAAAAGCAAGGAGAAACAGTTTTAGAAACACTGTTTTTAACATGGCTACTCAGTTTTCAAACAAGACTAGAAACTGCTTGAACATAACTCCCCTTTGAATGTATTTCTGAGTTAAAAGGAGTCAGAAATTGGATAGACCTATTTCAAGGAGATATGTTCTCCTATAAGTCTAGTTTACCCAGCAATTCGAATCATTCAATTCAAATTTATAAACCTCCTGTAATACCTCGCCAATCCCAAGAAACTACGTATCTCAAAGACTGACTTCGATCTCTCCCAACTCATCACAGCCTCAACCTACCTAGGGTCCACTGACACGCCTGAAGCTGACACCATGTGTCCCAAGAAACCAACCTCAGTAAGCCAAAACTCGCTCTTACTGAACTTGGCATACAACTGATGATCCCTCAAAAGATGTAGTATGATTCTCAAGTAATCCTCATGCTCCACCTCCGACTGCGAGTAGATCATGATGTCATCAACAGCACTCACCACAACCGATCTAAATAGGGTCGAACACCCTATTCATGAGATCCAGACACTGCATTCACAATCTAAAGGGCATCACCGTAAACTTAAAGTGCCCATACCACATCTTAAACGCTGTCTTAGGGATGTTTGCCTCTCTAACTCTCAACTGATGGTAACCAGTGCGAAGGTCTATCTTAGAGTAGACTCGCACCCCTTAACTAATCAATCAAGTCATCAATCCTCGGCAATGGATACCGATTCTTGATCGTAACCCTATTCAACTATCTATAATCGATGCACAGTCGTAGGGTCTTATCCTTCTTCTTCGCAAATAGAACAGAAGTGCCCCATGGTGAAGTGCTCGGTCTAATGAAACCCTCGCCAAAGATCTCCCGTATCCTGACTCGAGCTCCCGTAACCTACTAGCGCCATCTTATGCGGAGTCATAGAAATGGGCGAAGTATTAGGATGCAACTCAATGCGAAAGTCTACATCCCTCGGTGGAGGTAATCCCGGCATCTCGTCCGAAAACATCTCAGACTTCGCAAACCACCCGAGGTGACTACGTCCTATTCTCACTGTCCCTCCGTAAGGCTATTAGCCAACCCATCAACTCCGCCTTCGCCATTATGAATCATACATAGTATGAGGCAGTCCGACCGTGCCTATTCCCTAAAACACAACACAGCACACAAGTGTGTAGGCGGTAACTCTCATACAGTCACAATCTATGACAACCTGATGTGCCGTCAACCAGTCCATCCCGAGGATGACCTCGAAGATCTCTAACTCACATCCCTGGCATATCCGATCAATTCTTGCTCTAGTCCCTAGGGGAGAACTCATATGTAGTGGTTCGTCTAAGGTCTCAACCTCTAAGCCCAATACTCTCACATAAGATGCCTCAATAAAGGATCACATGCACCCGAGTTAAACAACACCCGCCTACGTGCAAGAGAAACATACCAATCATCGACCGACTGGCCGCCTCGCCACAGAACAACAGAGACACGCCCCTGAGTCCCATAAGTCCCGACTTGTACACTCTGCCCTCGATCTCGACCCATACTCTTACCCCTCTAGCCTGTCTATGAAACACCCGATGCCCATGTTAGAAGTCCTCTGAAACCCTCGTGGAACATAAGTCCTCTACTTCTTTCCCAAGCCTGAAGAAGAAGCTTGGATCCCCCTCTTCTTATCACTGGCACCCGCCTCCCGGATGCTATGAGCGTCATCTACCTCTCGCTCAATGATCAAGGTTGTACTAACCATCGAGTCCATATCATGTATGTTATGCCCTACGTATATAATAACCTCAACAACTGTGAGGAGACTATGGATCGAATTAGCTCTAAGAACCGCCTAATGCTTCCGCGATGGATGACTTGACCGTCATATGGAAGCAAGAACCTTGGTATATGTAGGACGCCACAATCGGTGATGGAACCGATTGATAAGTCTTGATGAATGCCACGGAATAACCGATAAGTTCAAGGAGTTCTTTAAAGAACCAAAGAGAAATTGAAACTCTCAATTTTATAAATGCTTAAACTTGAAGAATATAGGGATAACAAGCCTTTAAATAGGCCAAACAATATGAAGAATAGAAACCAAATATTCCGCCACAAGGAAAGTGCAATATTTGGCCAAAAACAAAAAAAAAGGAAACTAGGATAACTTTAGACAAGACTCGTAATAAAAATCAGCAAAGAATCAGAACAAATTAGTTTCCAAAATAGTAGCAAATCTAAACAAATTCAGTTTTCCAAAATAGCAAAGAATCAGGAACAAATCATCTCTCCAAAATAGCAAAGAATCGAACAATTAAGCCCAAATAGCGCAAATCAGAACAAATCATCACCAAATCAAGAAGAATCAACACTAAATCTAAAGCAAATCTTTTTTCTAAAAGAAATAGAAACCCTATTTTCCTAGCAAAAACACACTTTCTAAATTAAATAGCAACTTCTACTTTGGACTTGGAGAATAAATCTTCTAAAATAAAACAACTCCAAATCAAAATAGTAATAAAACTCAAAACACTTAGAAAAACATAAATATATTCTAAGGCCTGCCTCACACCCTAATCTGACTTTCCTTAATTAAGATTTAATCCCTAATGAATCTTCTAGAAGCTCCTGCATCACGGATCCTTTGTACTTTGATTCTCATCAAATCTTGCCTTGGATGGACAACTTCAACCCATCCCTGACTCCCCCGAACTTCATTCTGATCGTACTACAATAATCATCCCCCGAAACGCATAACTCTTGGACCGGGCTACGTAGTCGAGTACACCACGCCCTTGCTCCCACCAAGGAACTCCTTCAGCCGCATGTCTAGCGGCTAGAAAGTACTTCTCATGAACAATTTAATTAAAATCACCCTTACGTCATAGTCTCCAAGTCCCTGAAGTCATGACCATCCCACTAGGGGATCTGTAGGACTCATCCTCAAGTCGAATCAAGCTCATACCATCATAATTGAGTATAGAGATTAACCTAAAACATCCCAAAATCCATGATTTAAACTGACATAAAAGGCGAGAAACAATGAAACAATCGTTTTTAACATGGCTAGCCTGGCCAAACAAACTAAATTGCTAAACATAGCCACCAATGCATTTCTGAGCCAAAAGGAGTCGGAAATTGGATAGACCTATTTCAAAGAGATATTTTCTCCTATAAGTATAGTTTACCCAGTAATTAGAATCATTCAATTCGGATGTGTGATGGCCAAGTTATGGCCAAAAACACAATATGGATCTCAACACAAAGATGTGAAAACCGGCCTCAACCTAGCTCCACTTTGAATGCATTTCTGAGTCAAAAGGAGTCCGAAATTGGATAGACCTATTTCAAGGAGATATGTTCTCCTCTAAGTCTAGTTTACCCAACAACTGGAATCACTAAATTCGGATGAGTTATGGCCAAAACTCAATCAAGGGGTCGAAGGGAAAAAAAAACTGGGCAGCATCTCCTTAAAAATTTACCCTATACACGAAATCTCCTCCATTGAGGGTCACAATCAAACTCAACCAATGCCATTTTCATGGCCCCAAGAAAGGAAAATAACCAAATAGGCAAAGTCTCTACCTCTTGTAGTGTGGGATCAAGTCCTTTGATCCTTTTCAACCTGCAACAATGGAGGTCTCAGAGTTTTTCCTCCTTATCTTCCTTTTATTTTTTTTTGGATAATTAAGAATTTATTTCCAAAAGGGCATTGCCCCACAACCAATCAAGAAGTACAAGTAGCAGGTTCCTAGAGAAACCGAAAAACGGATAGAACCTCCCCTATAAACATAGGAAAAGAGGCATCAGCCCGATACAAAAACAACATTTGCCAACAAGCAAACCAACCAAATAAACAAGCCCACACACCGGCCAGATGATAGGCAACCCAAAACCAGACCCCACAAACAGGCCACCAGGTAACCCTACCAATTAAAAACAAGCCCACACCCCGAAAAAAAGGGGGAACAAACCCCACCCACATCCCGAGCTCAGGCAACCAAAGATTTCCAAAGACACAAGCCCACAACCGAGCACAAGCAACAACCAACCAAGGAAACAACTTGACGAACCGTAAAATTGCCCACTGAAATGGACAAACATATCATGATAACATAGATCCACTGAAATGGACGAACCGTAAGGGAAGAAAGTTACCCTGAAAAACCAATCCTGAATGTGGACACAAGTCGGCTATACCCGAACTACTAAATTGCCCACACACACAATTGACCCAAAACGGACGGCAAAACCCGACCGGACTTCGGAACCACTCCTTCCGAAACCACTTCCATCAGCGAATCTGAGTTCCCAATTCGTAAACCCAAATCCCCATTACCAGCGGACACGATCATTGAACCCAACATCTTGCCCACCGAAACCTCACTGTTCATGGCATGTCACCGTCGGTAAACACCGAACCGAACCTTGGCATTCGGGATTAAGTCTAACGTCATTGACAATATCGGGCCATAAAGAATGTCTTTTCCGGGTCGCCATTGACCTTCCCCAAACCCCTTTGCCGCGATTCAAATCCAACCGCCCAAACAGCTGGTCTCCGGCCGCCGACACCGACGACTTATCCCTTCCAAACCCACCGCCGTTTCCACCATCTACCGGATCCTGATCCTGACCATGCCCAAACAATGGCACAAATTTTCGGATGTCGGACGCCTCCGCCGACAAGATACTGACGCCTTGTCGCCTTGTCGCTGACGCCGACGTCAAACCATCTTCGAAACGGCCGTCGTTTCCACCATCGACTAGAACTAGAGATCCAAGTTCATACCCATTTACATCTGGATCGCCTTTATCTTCATCAGCGATTCTGGTTATTCCGGCGACCACTGTACCGACAGATCCTACATCGGTGACGCACCTAGAAACCACAGAGATATCCACACCACGTGAAAACGCATCGTAATGTCTTCGATCCCGAAACCAAGATTCGCTACGGTCGATCCACTGTGCTAGATGAGAGGTGATCCCCATCAGTGACCTTCCCTTTTTGGGGAAGGGAGACCCGATTATGGAGTGGGTGACCCCGCGTTGTCAAGCCCCCAAAATCTTGAACTGACAGATAGCTCCCACCATAACGAACATGTACTTTGGAAACGGGAACCACATAGGAAAGGAGGTTTACCGACCCAACTAGTGGAGACCACGGGAGTCCCTTCATCCGCCAGAATCCCATAGTTGAACCTACAGACAAAACCATGTTCCCTTGAAAGGGAACCCATTTCTATAGGAGAGAAACCCCTTCCCCCATCCCTCATCTTCCTTCCTTCCTTCCTTTCTTTTCTTTCTTTCTTTCTCTTTTTTCTTTCTTCTCCACTTGTCTATGAATTTTTTGGAATCCATCCTCAAACCACCAAGTTTGTTTGACATAGGTGGAGGACACCTAACACCAATTTGTTTGACACTTAGTCAACTCTGCATCAAGTGTTCCTCCATGCCAATACTTCAACCACTTCATGCCCACGCATGAGGGTGGCTTCACATTACCTCTCGATTAATGCCCAAAAGTGCAATTTTGAACCCTATATTAGATAGGTTTTGAGTGCTTTTGCATTAATCATGTCATTTATACCAATTGAAGTGTTCTAGTCTTCTTAGTAGCACTTATGCCATTTGGGAGGGTATTTTTGGCTGTTTCAGAAGCCAGACACCTCGAGTTCAATCTCAATACAAAGGATGAATCATAAAGTTGAAATTCAAGTCTCAGCCATCAACCAGCTCAAGAATCAATGAGAAAACAAAGGCAAAGTGAAGAAAATTCGATGCGCGGAAGGCGTGATGAAAAGCGCTGAAGGATCAACAATGCAGGAATTTTCGCTATGTTGGCGAAAATTTTTCGTTAAGATCGCGGGTACAACCCAGCTGTACCCGCAACCTGCCGAAATGCCAAATTTCGCTAGACCACTCCAAATTTCGCTACACCGTTCCTTAGCTTAAAATAATTGATTGCTTCATTGTACCCCGCTAGCTTACGAAACTTCGCTAGCTACCGAAATTACTCCACCCCAGCGAAATTTATCGTTTTCGCTTAGACTGCTTGATTTCGCTAATTAGCGAAATTCTTCAAATTTCAGCGAAAATCATGCCTGGTCATACTTTGTACTAATGCCAAACCGCCTCCAAACTTGGTGTGTATTACTTAACTGGGCCCTATAACTTAGCCAATTTCATGAAGTTTGGTATTTTCTACGCCTCGAGGCGGCCTATAAGCCCCTCTTGTTTTGTAACCCTCAAGCAAGAATTGAGGAGAGAAGATATTTGTAAGTTTTCATTTTGTAAATAAAGTCTTTTATTTGTGTTTTTGCTTTTATTGCTTTTTCTCTCTTCTCTCTCTTCTTTCTCTCTCCCTTTTCTCGACTGCCAAACAATCTCTCGAGGATGACAACTCAAGAGATGCTCGCGTTTCCTTTCTTTGAAGAGAAGGAAGCTAGCTCGGTGGTGGGGCCTATGCATGTTGTCCCCTTGTACTAAAAAGCTACATGTAGTGTATTTATGGCCCTTATATTCTCAAACATACTGATAACATTGAATGTCACACTGGGCCAATACTTCACTTAATCCAATGCATATTCAAAGTGGGAGAGAGAGGTATCATGGATTCTTAGATGGTCTTTACGAGCTTCTAAAATGATATTTATATGTTAGGTTTCCTCAAATTAAAGGTTGCATAAAGATTTAATGGCTGATCGCCAATACTCTCCATGCTTTAGACTGTGATTCTTGAGGCCCTACGAGCCTCCAGATGATATTAAATGTCAGTGGTTTTTAAACAAAGAAGAGGCCATAACTACATGCTACCCGTATTGACTCAAATAGGAGCTGTTTCAAGGGTGAGGTCTTCCATAGTTAAATATAGATCCTACTATGCCATGGACTATAGGTCGTGATGTCATAATGCGAGAGAAACCCAGGATTACCTCTGTTTCGCCCTAACTCGTCAAGTTGCTGACCTAATTCTTCAAAGTTAACTTTTTCACCTTTTACTTTCGCCTGCAATTATCGGGTCAAACCATTTCCACCGCTTTTGAAACACAAATCCAAAGTCCAAATAGAAAGCTCACTCTTCTGCACTTATGCAACCATTTTAGGATGAAAACTCATCCTGCAGTTCTAATTCTAGACCACTATACTACAAGAGCTTCATCAATGCGTAGTAGAACTAGTGTATATAAATTTTGTTGATTTTTTATTCACCACCGTGGCACGACCAAATGGCGCCGTTGTCGTGATGGTGCCAAACTACTACTTCCAGGAGTCAAGGTACTTGTGATCCACATCACAAGTGAAGGTAACCTTTTAATTTTTTTTTGTAACTTCACTATGAATCGCGCTTGAAGATTTTATAGAACTCACACTGCTTCGCTTTTCTTATTCAATAGCTTTTATTGCTGTTAGTTAATTTTAATTCTTTTTGTAAGTTGTTTGTTGCTCTTGTTGTCTCTCGCCAATTTTGGTAACAGTGTGTATGCAATATGGGATAGAGACACATCGTAGACCAGACAGATAAGTACACAACAATTCCAAATTAGTGAAGTTAGTGTACTAACTCGATACCACGGATCCCATACCGAGGAACAACAGAGCTAAATCAGAACCCCATGAATCCAAATGCCTATAGAACCATGAGGGATCACATCCACTTCCTAGAGTTATGTCTCATCTCAGATCATTCTCAATAAGATGTAAGAATGAGGCCTTATTCGTACCTCTACTCCCACATATCATGGTATGGAAAATGAAAACCATACACTCATTGGGTGGATTTTGAGGAGGCTCAGACTACCTTAAGGAAGGTATGATGACATGGATTTGTTGAAGCTAAAGGCATTTCCATCACCTAAAGGACAAGGCCAAGATATGGCTCAACCTTATCGAGACCTGTAACCATTAGAAATCGGGCTGAGTCAAGAGTGCACTTCAAGAAGTTCTTCGCTCATAAGACCACAATTTGAAAAGACAAACTTACACCTTTGCGCTCTTCATGATGGTGAGAGATTTTACCAATGTCGGGAAAGATTTATGGAAACCATCGCTGGCATGTCCACATCACGGGTTCGACACTGATGTGTCGTGAACCACTTCTATCAAGGGTATGTCCCTCCGCCATGAGGTAACTTTTGGAAACTATGTGTGGGGAGATTTTTAAGCAAACATCCCGATGAAGCCATGGATTTTTTAAATTACGTGGTTGAAACTTCTAAGGGTCAGGGATGAACCTAACCCTAGAGAATTGGATAGGATGAGACCACCAGTCAACCAAAGGGGTGGGATGTATGCACTGCCTGAAGAAATAGAAATGAGAGCTAGGATTTCCACCCTAGCTAGGAAGGTAGAGGAGCTTGAAGGCAAACAGCTCCAAGAGGTGCATGCAAAGGACTACAATCCCGCACGCCTAATTCTGCACCAATTTCAATCCCCGCACATTCCAACGTAACGTTGTCCCATGGCCCCCGCAGCGAAGGATTGGCGTAAGAATGTGCAAACATCAAGAG
Organism: Tetrastigma voinierianum; assembly: GCA_016808115.1. Lineage (NCBI taxonomy): Eukaryota > Viridiplantae > Streptophyta > Magnoliopsida > Vitales > Vitaceae > Tetrastigma > Tetrastigma voinierianum. The sequence goes on along the minus strand of JAEQBH010004440.1, from coordinate 88,991 downwards.
TCAATTCAAGCCACAAACTAATGCTCCATATGGTAATACTTACAATTCCAATTGGAGGAATCAATTTAACCTTGCATGGAGACCCAACCCCCCGCTTAGACTCCCCTCAGTGCCAAACCTCGCCGCCCCCGTCACAACCACAAATGTGCCCACCATCCCTCTTCTCCAAAGAGAGAACGCTTCATATTAAATTCGAGAAGGTGGTAGGCAACTTTGTCGAGGAACAAAAGGAATCAATGTGCAACTGGCACAAAGGATTGATAATGTAGAAAATACACTGAACAAAAGAATAGATGGGCTTGAGAGCACCAACCAAAGAAAAATTGACAACTCAGCGCATTCAATCACCAAGATCAACAAGTCGCTGGAGGTACAAGAAAAGGCAGGTTCCTTCCCAAACAGCTCCAAACCCTAAAGGAATTCATGAGGGGATATCCAAAGAATTCAAAGAATGATGAGGTTAAGGCCATAATCACCCTGAGAAGTGGAAAAGAGGTTGATCAACCTATGCCAAAGCCTGTTGAAGAATCCAGGCAGGGAGAAGAATTGCAACCTGAGCATATTCTCCTAGAGGAGGATTCAATCAAATACCGCATACCACCTCCATTTCCACAAGCACTTAGAGGAAAGAAGAAGACAACCTCAACAGTTAAAAAAGTATTCTCGTGTTTTAAGGCAAGTGAAGGTTAACATACCTTACCGGAATTTTAATCAAACAAGTCCCCGCTTTATGCAAAATTTTCAAGGATCTGCACAATCAAAAGATTGAAAATGGAAGAAGGCATTTCACCGAACATATCAAGCAGTTATAATCCAAAGCAAATACCCTCGTCAAATACAAAGATCTGATCTCCCACAATTTCGCCAATATCATGGAATTGCATAGAAAAGTCCTTGCTTGATTTAGAGCCAGCGAACCCACGCCGTATTCAATATACAAGCAAGTAGTTCAGTGAACTTAAACCTACCAACATCACACTCTCATCGGGCCGATAGATCGCTGAAAACCCTAAGGGATACCGAGGATGTCTTAGCGAAGATAGACAAATTCTACTGCCCAAGATTTTTGCGGGTACTTGACATCAACCAATTGCTAGTGAACCTAATCATGTACCAATCATCTTAGGAAAGTAATTATCGCCATCGCCAATGCAATTATAAACATTCAATGAATGCAATTAACCTTGGTAACATGACCATGGAGTTGAACATCTTTCATTCAACAACAAACATGAGCTGCTAGAAATTGAAAATCAAAGTTCATGATGTTGTTTCACCTGATCGCAGTGTGAAAACAAGGTGTCTCAGAAACGCAAGGAGTAATTACCCATGGAGATGAAGATATATCAAGCCTTGCCATCAACACCCACCGCAAACCACCGGCTTCAATTCAACGTCAATCGAGAGGAGCATCAACAATCGCACCCAAAACCAAGGAATTAAATTTCAGTAATCGCAGGCCGAGGAGATCATTCTCCTCGACCCCCTCGAGTAAATCTAAATCGAACTCTGTTCGCAGCCAAAACCACCAGTCACGCTTTTTATTGCCTTAAGTTAGTTAATCAGTGTTAGTTTCATTATTTTTCAAAAAATTTTAACTTAGTATTTTTCTATTTTCTAGTAATTTAATTAGCGAGTTATCAGACAGGTTTTTAAATTTTAATTACAAGTATATATTAAATTTTTATAATAATAATTTTATTTTAAATATTCACTAATAATTTAAATTTTTGTTTTAATGCAATTTAGTGTAATTCCGCTTGAGCTAAATTCGCCAAATGGCGAAAATTTCACAGGAGACCGTTTCGCTTCCTAAAACGTTTATATAAGCTCTCGGGAGGTGTCCAAAAGGCTACTTCATTCTTTTCCCCCCAAATGGCTCGCGATCTCCTGGGCCGACTGCCGCCGCCGCGTGCCCCGAGTCTCGCAGCCACGCGCCGCCCACCGCCCGTGCCGCACGCTCGCACCCCAGCTTCAGTTTTCGAGTCTCTGGGCGGCCGCACTCTCGCTCAGCCTCGGCGAGCCGGAGCGAAGCTCTTCACCACGCTTGCACGAAGCCTGCCCACTCACGTGTACTCTACCAGCTATTACCGCCGCGCTCCCCGTTCGCCCCGTTGGTGCTCGCCTCAAGATCCTTATTTCCCCGAGCCTTGATTTTCCAAGGCCAGTGGCCATTTCCGCCTACAAATGAACTGCTCCGCCTCATGGCTTCTCGTGGTGGTTCAAGAGCTCCGCAGAGAGCTCGTTCGGGGCACTTCACAAAGGTTGTAGCGCTTATATTTTCTGTGAGTCGAGCTTTCTTCCGAGTTTTAGTCATATTTGAGTATGGTTCGTACGGGGCGGGTCCCGCTTCTCGGCCCCCTGGGTGAGATTCAACATGCCCGAGAGAGTCGCCGCCCCACCCGGCCCCGGGCCTCAGACCCATCACCGGCCCCGCAGGCAAACTGAGGAGCCTCAGGATTCCGACGCAGTCAGACACTGATGGGACCCTGCCCCATCGCCGTAATTACCCGAGGAGAGCCAGAGGGCCCGCTTCTGCTACCCGCACACTCCGGCCCAGCTAGTCATCATCTTTCTCTCGGCCCCGTCACCGGGCCGCATCAGCCGGGCGACTTCATCACCACAGCTTGTCGCCCCGCCCCTCGAGGATCCTGAGGCCACCATTCGTAGGAACCCCATTCCGGGAATGCGCGATTCCACCGCTGCAGAATTTCATCAGAGTCATCCTGGGCGACATCCCGCATCGGTGGCCGACCCCGCATACGGAGTCTGAGATCGATCGGAGGAAAGATTCACTCCTACCCTTCATGACTCCGCGACAGTTTTATTACCCAAGAGTGGTAATGCGCCTACCACTCTATGACATCCAGGAGACAGACGGTCCACTGTAGATTCGCTCAGTATAGATGACCGCCCCGGTACTCCACTGCACCCGATTTCAAGAAGATTGATTGCATACCGCCGCGCAATCCGGGAGGGTTACGCAGCTCTGGGCCCACCCGCCCCACAGTGGAGATGGTCCGAGACCGCCAGACATCACCGCTCGGGTCCAAGATTCTATGTGAGGCGCCTCCCGCCTCGATGCCATTGGACACCACTGCTCCGTACGAGCCTATTCCTCTCGCAGCATTATGTGCAAAGAGAGGGGGAGACATCCCAGGCTGTGCTTTAACACCTGATCTCTGGGATTTTGGTTCAATTCCTCCGAGATGGTGATGGCCTCCTTTGCATTTGAGGAGAAGGTCCATACGGCTGACTCGCCCGAAAGTGAGCATCCCACCATCGGGCGCGAGACTCCTCCTCGTTATGTTCTCGAGCGCACGGGATTTCCGGTGAGGAGCCCGTGCTGTAGACGAGCTAGATGCCCACATGTAGTGTCAGAGGACTGGTTATGACTATGCCCGTCTCATTCCATATACGCACTGTGATCCAGGAGGAGGTACCGGGTCAGGAGGCTGAGGACCACCACACAGATGATATGCCTGCCCTTGAGCCCGAGGTGCAGAGGACTCCCATTCCGGGGACTGCTCACCTCCATCTCCTCCACACACCACATCAAAGAAATTCTGCAAAGAGATACTCCCGGCATTCCTATCTTCAGCATCATTCGCCGGGAGTACATCCATGCTAGCCTCGAGAGATAGTCAGTGGGATTGGATGCCATTCGCTCACTCACAGCCTACACGTGCCGCCCAGATCGAGGTCAAGCTCCACGCCATTCTACGCCGACTCTCGACATGACCCATCCTAGCCTTCCTCGTGATCCTGCCCAGAGAGAGGAGCCCACCACCGATGCAAATTTCATTGATGCTCCCACGCAAAGAATAGCTAGCCAGTTCACCACCACCACCACCACAAAGAAATGTAGGCTGTTGTGCTTTTATTTTCTGTATTTACCAAATTTTTATCAATCGCCTACTAATTTCATGATTTATGACAGCCATAGTAGGCAGTGATAGTTTTGTGTTTAGCTTTGTATTCATGTATTAGCTACTTTGGGTTATATCAAAAGCCAGTCATTTATATATATACAATTTTTTGTACATATCATGTTTTCAGGCTCTCCACTATGTGTAAATGTTTTTCTTTCAATTGAACACTGAATTGCTTCAATTGACAATTGAATTGCTAAATTGATAATTGAATTGCTACAATTGACAATTGAATTGCTTTTGCTGATAATTGCATCATTGCTTTTGTCACTTTACATGCTAGACAAATTCCATGCTTGAGATGCTTTATGGTCACTTCACGCTCCAAAGATGCTCAACTTGAAAATTTCCTCGTATGCTAATTCACACACTGCACTCCAGATTATTCCAATAGGCTGTGAAATTGTGTGCCTTCGCTGCAAAGCCACCAGTATACGGCAACCTAGGATGTCTATAGTTACTCACGCTGAAGACCAATGTTGTCTTCCAAAAAATGAAAAGAAAAGAAAAAGCAAAAGAAAAAGAAAAGCAAAAGAAAAAGAAAAAGAAAGAAGAAAAAGAAAATAAAGCTCGTGAAGTTTTGGCTCTCAACCCGAGCACCTGGGCCCGAGGGGTGTACGGCGAAGCTCAAGCCCGATGCCCTAAGCCTTAATCGGCCGGGAGTCATCGCATTTTGTGTTCGCTACATGGGTGGATAGGTGAAGTTTAATGATTCTGTGGGTGCTTAATTTTCAAGTCATTCGGAGTCCGGTAGTTTTAGAGTTAGCGGTCAAGTGATCCTTTCGCTTCGATGCCCTAAACCCACTGGTCGGGAGTCACCTGACCCGTTACACCTGACTTTGGTGAAGTCGACTTTAAGCATTGCATCCTACATTATAATTGAAAAAGAAAGAAAAGTGTAACTAGCCCCTATCTAGGTTGTTCAACAACCAAGGCCATGTCGCTAAGCGTCAGGAGGCAGGCAATTTTGCGCTTATTAGCTTATCTCGTTACATAAAAAGGAATCATTAGACTTAGGTGGAAATTCAAGTTGAGAATTATGGATCCAATATTGACCTAGAATTGTTTTGTATGGTTTTGATTCTTTCATATCGGTTTCAACTTTGATTTCAATTTCAAGTTAAGGTAATGTTTATATGTATACAAACCCTTTTGAATCATAACCTTTTGTAAATCACCACATGCATCTCTCCTTTTCTTTATTTTGCATTGCTAAGGGACTAGCAACGTTTGGCTAGAGGGTATTAATGCCCAAAAAGTGCACTTTTGAAACCTATATTAGATAGGTTTTGAGTGCTTTTTGCGCATTAATCATGTCATTTATACCAATTGAAGTGTTCTAGTCTTCAAAGAGCACTTATGCCATTTAGAGGGTATTGGTTGTTTTTTGTGCTTTTTCGCACACTCGAGTTCAATCTCAATACAAAGGATGAACTATAAAGTTGAATTCAAGTTCTACCATCAACCAAATTTCAAGAATCATAGAGAAAAACAAAGGCAAAGCTTAAGAAAATTGAAGGCAAATAAGGCGATGAAAAGCAAGTGGAAAGATCAATAATAGCAGACTAAGAGTGTGCCATAAAATTTTCGCTAAGATTGCGGTAATGCAACTTAGCGAAAATTTCGCAACCTGCTTAAAATGCCACCAAGAGACCACCCAAATTCTGCTGAAGACCGCTTCCTTAGCGAAATAATTGATTTCGTCATTAAAAATTCTCAGCTCTTAGAGAAATTTCGCTAGCCAGCTTAAATTACCCACCCCAATGAAGCCTCTTTGCTGCTAGACTGCTGATTTCGCTAATTAGCGAAATTCTTCACTTAGCTAAAATTGATGCCTCAGCCATGCTTTTGTAATTACGCCAAACCGCCTCCAAACTTGGTGTATTACTTAATCGGCTCCCATAATCTCAGCCAATTTCATAGGTTTTTTGGTATTTTCATGCCTTGAGGTGACCTATATAAGCCCCTCTTGTTTTGTAACCTGAAGCAAGAATTGAGGAGAAGATATTTTTGTAAGTTTTCATTTTGTAACTAAAGTCTTTTATTTTTAGGTTTTACTTTTACGTTTTTCTCTTCTCTCTTCTTTCTCTCCCTTCGACGCTCAAACACCCTCTCAGGATGACACCAAGAGATGTCGCTGCTTCCTCCTTTCTTGAAGGAGGAAGGAAGCTAGCTCGGTGGTGGGGCCTATGCATGTTGTCCTCTTGTACTAAAAGCTACATGTAGTGTATTTACAGCCCTCATATTCTCAAACATGGTCGCATAACATCAATGTCACACTGGGCTAATACTCTCCATGCTTTGTAATCCAAAGGCATATTCAAAGGAGAGAGGTACTGTGATTCTTTTTAGATGGTCTTTATGAGCCTCTAAAATGATATTTATATGTTAGGTTTCTTCAAATTAGGCTGTATAGCATTTTAATGTTATTGATTTGGCCAATACTCTCCATGCTTTAGACTCCGTGGATTCTTTAGGATGGTCTTACTAGCCTCCGAGATGATACACGTCAGGTTTTAAACAAAGAGCAGGCCATAACTACATGCTACCCAGACACTCAAATAGAGTTGCTTCATGGGTGAGGTTTGCCAGTTAAATGATCCGGTTATGCCATGGACTATAGGTTGTATGTCATAACGCGACAAAACCCGAGATTACTCACATTCTAATCCTGCCAAGTTAAGGACCTAATTCTTAAAGTTAAATTCTTTCACCCTTTTTACTTTCGCTTTTGCAATTATCGCCAAACCATTTCCACCGTTTTGAAACACAAATCCAAAAAAAGTCCAAATAGAAAGCCTTACCTTTCGTGCACTTATGCAAACCATTTTGTGGATGAAAACCTATCCCCGTGTTCACCCTGGGGACCACCATACCGCAAAGATTTACCGCCAGTAGTGAGGAACTTAGGTGTATATAAATTTTGTTGATTTTAGCTCAGCCTACTGTGGCACGAATCAGGCCCCCACCCAACTCATGCAATCCTAAGGGCATGACACTTGGCCCACCCATGTGCCAAGTGTCTCCCATGCAAGTGACACATGGCACACGACCACCATGCCATGTGTCATGCTGGGAGCAATTTGTCCAAAACTCAAAATGAAATTCGAATAACTGAATTTGACGATATTTGGACGGCGGACTAGGTTTTGGCGGTATAAACTCACGGTGATAATGTATCGTCATCTGAGATCTAGAGAAAATTCTAGGGTTACTGTACTACGACGATAATAAATCGTTTTGCATGTTTTCGAGTTTTCACAATAAGTCTAGTCCCCAACGTTTTAGGGATTATTTGGAGTTTATATATAATGGAATTATGGTTTAGAATAAAGGATTTTAGGTTTAGAAAGGTTTGAGTTTGGTTTGATGCAAAATAGCCTTGGTTTGAGCTAGTTTGCGGTTTTTTGGTTTTTCTAAGGCAAGCTAGGACTACATACAAATTTGGGGTTTCTCTAAGGTTAGGGATGATGGTATTTATTGTTTCGAGGGAGAAAAAGGTTTTGGAAAGGTTTTAGAGGTATGGAATAGGATTTAGAAAGTTTTGGGTTGAGGTTGAAATTTTGGTTATAGAAAGGTAAAAGAGAAGATGATGAGATGAGTAGAGGTAATAGAAGGATAGGTACTTACTTCAATACTCAAGGAATTCACCAAGAGATAAGAAGCCACGAACTTGCCACTCAAGGGAATCCACCTAAGCGATTATAGAACAAGAGATATACTTCGCCATCGAAGGAATCCACCGAGGGATAAGAAGCAACGAAGTTGCCACTCGATGGAATCCGCCCAAGAGATAAGATAACAAAAGATAACTCTTAAAAAAAAGAAATCTGAAAAATATTATTAAACTTGAAATAGCATCTCCTATTTGACTAGCAAAACAAGCTTTCTAAATTAAATAAAGAAACTACTACTAAGACTTGGAGAACAGATATTTCTAAAATAAAACAACTCCAAATCAAAATAGTAACAAGACTCAAAATACTTGGAAATAGAAATATATTTGGTGTCTCCAAGGTTTCAAAACCTCCCGAATCTGAATTTTCCATAATGAAGATCAAATCCCATTGTTTGTTGTAGAAACTCCTGCATCACTTTTTGGTTAGGACATTCAAAATCAATAATGATCCTTGGCACTTAAAACCAATGCATACAATTCTTTGTCATAAGTTAGGTATTTCAAGGCTGCCACACTTAACTTTTCGCTAAAATAGGCAATGGGCCGTCCTTCTTGCATAAGAATTACACCAATACCTAAACCTGAAGCATCACATTCAACCTCAAAACTTTTTTCAAAGTTAGGTAATGCAAGTAAAGGAGCATGTGTTAGTTTTTAATCAATTGTAATGCTTTTTTCTTATGGAGGCATGGCTAAGGAATGGAGTGCAGACCCACTTGAAATCCCACTTGGCCCAATGACATGAGTCAAGGCTAAGAGATTTAAAGAAGCCCTAAATGTTTTAATTCAAGATGCCCAAGTAGAAGGTGCTCATGTGCTCGACTCGAAGAAGAAACAAAGATGAATTACATGTCATTAAAGTAAATCTGGAATTGGGCCAAGAGCTAGGATGTTTTTTGGTGTGATATGTTGGATAATTTACTGGATAAGTAAAATTTATTTCCAAAAGACCAAAAGCAACCAACAACCAATGACAATACAAGAGCCCGAGGACCAGAAGCAGAAAACGGGGTGACACCTCCTAAAACTAGGAAAGGCAGTGGCAAGAAATGCAGACACCAAATACGAAGCCGATTAAGACATGCCCCACGAAGCCGGGAAAACCGTAGAAAATGGCCTACTGAGAGGAAGGCGGGGCACCAACTACAACACCATCAGCGACCAAACCGGACCCCACGCTCGGGACGACAAACAGCCAACCAAAGAAATAAGCCAGCGCCGGGCGAGAAGAGGAGAAGCAGGCCCCGCCCCTGACCAGACAAAGGCAACCAAAGATCATTACAGAACAACCCACAACATGGCAAAAATTACCAAACCAATCAAGGAAAACCATGGCGAACGACCTAGGCGGGCATAAACCTTGGTATGAGATGCATAAACTCTACTCCACAGGAGATAACACATCCATCCCACTCATAGGCCTTGATATCTCTCCTCATCATAGAAATTCGAGTCGGACATTCAATGCAGCCGTCGAGAATGGTGGACAAACCGAAGCAATCTGGGACTTGATGTGAGTGGCCCACTTGGAATCGCTGAACTAACCACTTCTGTACATCATAGCCCACTTGTTGATGTAGATATTGCACTCTTCAACTGAACCATGGCTGACCGGACGATGAACCATACCATGCCGAACCAAATCTGGGCTCTTCTTAGGGATTTTAGCAATGCGGTGTAAGCCGGGCCATCCTCAGCCGAGCAATGTGAGACCACTGAAAAGCGGCGTCGTAATCCTCCCCCTGTTAGCCCGTCTACTTGAACGTATGTTGGATAATTTGTTGATGATTCTATGCTAATTTTTTGTTGATCCTATGCTGATTTGTTACTGATTCTGTGTTGATTTGTTACTTATTTGTTTACCAAAAATATATAGTTCTAGTTTCTAATTATCCAAAAAAAAAAAATTATCTAGTTCCATTTTTTCCTTATGGACGTTTTAGGTTTGCATGGCTTAAGAAGATATATTTTATTTTTGTTTCCTTTCTTATTTGGGCAGAATATCTTAGTTTCCTTGTGGTCGAATTTAATTTTTATTCTTCATATTTTTAGGCCTATTTATAGGCATTTAATTCCTACTTTCAGTAGTTCACGAATTAATAAAATTGATAGTTTAAATTTATCTTTGTTTCTTGAAAGAACTCTATGAACTTATCGTTAATTCTGTGGTTCATCAAGACTTATCAATCGGATCTCCATCACCGATTGTGGCGTCCTCCTATACCAAGGTTCTTGCTTCCCTATATGCAATGGGTCGGGGTCATCCATCCAAGCCAAATACTAGAGTGGTTCTTCCGAGTTAATTTGATCACGGGTCTCCTCAAAATTTGGCGGGGTTGGTATCATTTGGTATCAAAGAAATAAGTTATATTTTCTGGTTCGCCTATCTTTTACATTTTCCCTTTTTCTAAACCCAACTTAATGATGTGAACCCCGTATGCTTTCATGGTTGCGAGATCCACCCAACGATGCAGATTGTCCCTAGGATCTTCAAACACGACTGAAAATGACCCCGTCCCCTTGACTATATTGAATCAAGAGCCGTAAGTGTAGTGTAGCGTCCCTGTCCTTTGGTTATAGGCAGCGAAGTAGAACAAGTAAAGAAACAAAGAATCCGAGTCCCTTGATTATGGAAGAATCGAGAGCCACGGGTTTAACTACAAGAGTTAACCTTGATAGGCTCAAAGTTCTCACAGAAGCAGAAAGATAAGAAAACCTCACAAAGGGTATTGAATTTATTCAGAGTTGTTTTTGAAAGCATCAAGGCCCTTATATAGTGTTTGAGATAGCCTAAGGACTAAGCAAGGAAAAACTTCTTGAAAATTTCAATATTGACAATCGACTTACCTAAATGAAATTGAAGAATTACGAAACCAACATGGAGAATTAATTATCCTTATTCTTATCCTTATTAGAAACTCACCCTTGATATTCTTAACCATAAAAGAGATCAATTTGACAAAAAACAAAAAAACAAAAAACAAACAAACAACCAACCATAAAAGAGACCAAATTGATAGTTGATGATTTGCTCCATAATGGATAAGCTATGCCTTGATCAAAAAGATAAATTCTTCCAAAAATAAGTCTCTGATTGAGCATAATTGATGAAGCACAAATTTCCTTGCTTCTTTTGTCCATTTTAATTACCAAAATTCATGTGGATGATCACCATCAATAGCCTTGATGATATTTATGATCTTTTGGCCTTCTTTGTTGGCTCTAATTCCTCCAAAGGATTGGCCCGAACTCTTCTTGTAATGTTGGGTTGGCCCAGACGGAACCTCCTTGTGGGAGCCCATTTAGTGCCTCTTGAAACTTCTTAGCCCTTGCTCTTGTAATAGGCCCAATCGGCATCTAGAGTGGTTCTTCTGCACTTTGAGTTTGGCCTATGTTCTCATCATTTAGTCACCACTTTCATCCTTTCAACCCCCAATTTCATTCATAACATATTCTCTACTCCATCCAAAGTCCAATTTCCTTCATTCTTGATCGGATATTTTTTTTTTTCCTTTTTATTAGACCTTCAATTCAAATTCAGGAAAAAAGGGGAATGAAAAAGAATAGGTCGACAAAAGAAAAAAAAATTTCCCTATATGTTTATCATCATTCCTAGTTGCTGAAATCAAGTCCCCAGCATTTGTAATATTAAAAGAAAAAAAATCAATAATGAAATGAGAAATTTTTGGTGTATTTTTTTTGTTAGTGACCCTAACTTTGTTGCTTTTAGTGAGGCTTGAATATTGGTTAACTCCACCAACCTGTCCTTTGATAGGCTTTTGATTGAATTTTGCAGAAAAATATCTGATTGGTTTCATTAGTTCCAAAGTAGAAGAGATTATGAGTGGAAAAGGTAAGATTGTGAGAACCTATGGGTGAAAAAATAAATAAATTATGTGAAAACACGAGTGAATTGAGTGAATCATTCTTCGAGTGAAACACGTAAGGGAGTGATTTGTGAGGTCCCTTTTTTTTTTTCTTTTTTTTTCTTTTTTTTTCTAACCTTGTTTTTGTAGCAATATGTCAAACAAAGGCGCATCCAAAAGGTGTGATGGGTGATACGAACCCTGCCAACTTGTGAGGGAGACCTATGATCGAATTAGCTTGGAAGAACCGCTCTAGTATTTGGCTTGGATGGAAGACCTCGACCCGTTGCTTATAGGGAAGCAAGAACCATAGGACACCACTATTAGTGATGGAGATCCGATTGATAAGTCTTGATGAAGCAGCTACGGAATAGCAGATAAAAGTTAAAGGATTCTTTTCCAGGAGCAGGAGAAATTTAACTCTCAATTTTATTCATCCATAATGTCCCCTAAAGACTACAATAAAGGGGTTATATATAGGCCCCAAACTTTCTAAATCAAAATAAGCCAACTCCTAAAAGCAAATATTTCTCAGAGAAATAGTAACTCTTAAAAGAAAATCTTTCGAAAAAGAAATAGCAACTCCTAAAAGAAAATATTTTCTAAAAAGAAATAACAATTCCTATTTATTTAGCAAAACAAAACATAAAAATTAAATAAAGCAACTTCTACTTTGACTTGGAGAATAAATATTTCTAAAAATAAAACAGCTATATCAAAATAGTAAAAAACTCAAAATGGCAAATGAAAATATGTTGGTGTCTCGAAAGGTTTCCTGACCTCCAATCTGAATTTTCCATAATTAAGTTTTGAATTCCCAATGTATGTTGTAGAAGCTCCTGCATCACGGATCCTTCGTGCTTTGATTCTCATAATTCGCCCTTTCCTCGAAAAGATTCGTCCTTGAATATTAACCATAGTGTTGTTGATGGTATGAAAATAAATACACATCCTCCAAAGTCCATCATTTTTCGGTTCAAGTAATACATGTCTAGCACATGGACTAATCAATTCCTCCACTAGGATCATCCTCGGGGATTACATACTTGAACTCCTGTAACAAGGTGATGAGAATCAAAGCACAAAGGATCCGTGATGCAGGAGCTTCTAGATGATTCATTAGGGATTCAATCTTAATTAAGGAAAATTGATTGATTTGTCAGAGCCTTGGGAGGCAGAATATTTATGTTTCAAGTGTTTTTTGGTTTATTACTATTTTTGATTGAGTTGTTTTATTTTAGAAGATTTATTCTCGAGTCAAAGTAGAAGTTCTTTATTATTTAGAAAGTGTTTGCTAGGGAAAATAGGAGTTTCTATTTCTTTTGAAAGATTTTCTTGAATTCCAGTGTTGATTCTTTGCTGATTTAGTGATGATTTGTTCTACGATTTGCTGCTATTTTGGAAGGCGATTTGTTCACACGATTCTTTGCTATTTTGGAGAGATGATTTGTTCTGATTTCTTTGCTATTTTGGAGGCTAATTTGTTCACGATTTCTTGCTATTTTGGAGGATTGGTTGTTCCTGATTTGCTGCTGATTTTCTATCACCAAGTCTTGTCTAAAAGATTACTCTAGTTTCCCTTTTTCTTGTTTTTGGCCAAATATTTACTTTCCTTGTGGCCGAATATTTAGTTTCTATTCTTCATATTTTTTGGCCTATTTAAAGGCTTGTTATCCTTGTATTCTTCAAGTTTTAAGCATTTATAAAATTGAGAGTTTCAATTTCTCTTTGGTTCTTTAAAGAACCCCTTGAACTTATCGGTTATTAAAGTGGCGTTCATCGAGACTGTCGGATCCTCCCATCACCCAGGTGTGGCGTCCTCACATATACCAAGGTTCTTGCTTCCATATAAACAACGGTCAATGTCATCCATCAAGCCGACATTAGGCGGTTCTTAGGAGCTAATTCGATCACGGATCTCCTGCAGGATTGACGGGAGTTCGTATCATTTTTTGGTATTAAATGACAAGTTCTATTTTCTGGTTTGCCTATCTTTTATTATTATTATTTATTTCTTTGTCCAAACCATCTTAGTCACCACTTTCATCCCTACCTTTTAAATTCCGTTCAATCCCCAATTTCATTCATAAATATTATCTCTACTCCATCCAGTCAGATTTTCTTCATTCTTGATCGGATATAATTTTATTGTTTCTTTTTTATTCAATCGTCCATCTCAAAGTTACAAAAAAAAAACGAAAAAAAAGTAAAAAAAAAAAAAGAAAAAGGAAAGTAAAGGAAAAGGATCCGGTAAAAAAAAAAAAAAAAAAAGCAGGAAAAAAAAACCTATAAGTTTATCATCATTCTAGTTTCTAGAAATCGATCCACCATAGTATAAAATAAATAAATAAAAACTTGAATATTTTTATATGTTTTGATTGAATTTTCGGAAAAAAAAAAATCTGATTTGTTTGATTAGTTCCAAAGAACTAGAAGAAATTCTAAGTGGAAAAAAAAGGCAAGAGTGGTGGATTATTAGAGTGAGAAAAAAAAGCCAAATATATTGTGTGAAAACACGAGCAAGCGAGTGGATCATTCTTGGTGGCTTGAGTGGCGAGTGATTTGTGAGTCCTACTTTTTTCTAACCTTGTTTTGCGTATTATGTCAAACAACGGCGCATCGAAGGTGTGGCGGGAGCGTTGACATGAAGTTCATTATCTTGGGACCTTAAGCTAGCGAAGTATAGAGAATGTTTAGGTACGGTGGGACAATTCCATGAGAGGGTGGAAGAAGCTTAGGCCACCCAGAAACTCCCTCCCACTGACACGTAGAAGGGGCGAGAAGAGAAGAGGGGCGCGGGTAGATGAAGAAGAGTATGACGGAGGAGACTTTGAAGATGAGAATGGTTTATGATTCGGGTGTTAGTAATAGAGTATGGGAGACATAGAGAGATAGGAATCCCGGGAAGATAATTTGGGAAACATTGAATGAAGATTCCATCTTTCCAAGGAAAGAATGATCTAGGAGCTATCTTGAGTGGGAGAGGAAGGTAGAGTTGGGTTTTTATTGTCACCATTATTCCGAAAATAAGAAGGTGAAGCTTGTTGTTATAGAGTTCTCAGATTATGCCATAGTGTGGTAGGACCAACTAGTGTTGAATAAGAGACGGAATGGGGGCCATCGGTGGAAAGATGGGAAGAGACTGAAGAGTGTGATGCGGAAGAGATTTGTCTAGACTTACTCTTCCCAGAAAATTGTGCAATGAGTTGCAAAACCTGAGGCAAGATGGCAAAGTGTGGAGGAGTATTATAAAGGAGATGGAGGTTGCAATGGCAGGCGATATTGAAGAAGATCGGCTACCATGGCGAGGGTTTCTAAGCGGGTTTAAATCGGGAGATTCAAAATGTGGTGGAATTGCAACATTATGTGGAGTTGGAGGATATGGTGCATATGGCCATCAAGATTGAGAATCAAGTCAAGAGGAGGGGTAGTAGCAACACACGTTCTATACCTAATCCAAGTTCATCTACTTGGAAATCAAATCAATGGAGGAAGGAAGAGGGTCACTTGGCCTTGAGCATAAAACGGGAGCTAAAACAAGAAGTGAACCAAAAATCCAAGGTAAACCCGATTCTTTCACTACTCGGAATCGTGATATTATGTGTTTAATCACGATGGTCATATAGCAAGCGATGTCAGAACAAAGAGTCATGGTGATGCGGAGACCAGTAATTGAGATTGAAGCAGAATGATGAGTTGGATTGTGATTCTATGCCATCCTTAGAGGATGTTGATGATGAGAATTACCACAATTCAGGAGAACTAACGGTGGCCGGAGGGCCTTAAGTGTGCCAAGCTAAGGAAGATGACGAGATCTGACGGGATAGCAATTTTTAGCATTTAGGTCTGCATTAAAACAAGGTATGTAGTGTGATCATTGATGGGGGAAGTGCACTAATGTCGCTATATGACCATGGTGGAGAAACTAGGAATGCAAACAAGTAAGCATCCTGGAGCCTTATAAGTTGCAATGGTTGAATGATAGTGGGAGGTAGGTGAATAAACAAGATATTTAGTCTCTTTTAGCATTGGGAAATACGAAGATGAAGTTTTGTGTGACGTAGTTCCCAATACCCAATGAGACACACTTATTGTGGAAGACCATGAAAGCAGTTTGATCGGAAAGTTAAGCATAGCTGGCTTCACCCAATAAGTACTCGTTAGGTGCACAACCAGCGAGGTGGGTACTCTTGTTCCTTTGACACCAAGTCAAGTTTATGAAGATCAAGAGTGAGGTTGCAAAAGGAGAGTGAGCAAAAGAAAAGAGTGAAAAGATAGTGAACAAAAGAAAAGTGTGAAAAGAGGAGAGTGAACAAAGAAAAAAGAGTGAAAAAGAGAGTGAACAAAATAAAAAGTGTGAAAAAGAGGTAGGCAAAGAAGGAGAAGTGACAAAAAGCAGAGTGACTGAAAATTTAAGAGAAAGAGAGAGAAAAACCAATTTCTATGTGGTAGTGAGGTTAAGAAGCATTGTTCTTAAACAAACCTATGATTGTACTTTTTACAAAGAGGCACTTTTTAATGCTAACCAGCTTGACGCTTCTTTGCCTAGTTCTATTGTCTCTCTTTTACAGAAGTTTGAAGATGTCTTTAGAAGGTTTACCTCTATCAGAAGGTCGAACGTAAATTGATATTGTGCCTAGTCTTTGCCGATTTCATCGACCCAGCTTATAAGAAACGTAATCAGGAGACGAAAGGAACTCCAAAAGCGAGTTGGTGAATTGATGGAAGAGGGATATGTCGAGCTTGAGTCCATGCGTTGTTCCCGATTGATTTTAGTTCCCATAAAGGATGGACCGCGGAGGATTTATATTTATTGTCATGCCATCCACAGCGTATGGATTTAAGATTCGAGGGGGCCGAATCTTTTTCGAGAAAAGGGGAATGATGAAATCAAAGCACAAAGGATCCGTGATGCAGGAGCTTCTAAGATTCATTAGAGTTCAATCTTAATTAGGAAAATTCGATTCGGGAGGAATTTGTGAAACCTTGGAGGCAATAGAATATATTCTAATTTTCAAGTGTTTTGAGTTTATTACTATTTTGATTTGGAGTTGTTTTATTTTAGAAGATTCTCGAGTCAGTAAAAGTTGCTTTATTTAATTTAGAAAGTGTGTTTTGCTAGGAAAATAGGAGTTTCTATTTCTTTTTAGAAAAAAGATTTGCTTCAGATTTGGTGTTGATTTGCTGCTAATTTGGTGATGATTTGTTCCTGATTTGCTGCTATTTTGAAGCTGATTTGTTCCTGATTTGCTGCTATTTTGGAGCTAATTTGTTCCTGATTTGCTGCTATTTTGGAGAGATGATACATTTCACGATTTCTTTGCTGATTTTTATCCACCAAAATCTTGTCTAAAAGTTATATAATTTCCTTTTGTTTTTTTTTGCCAAATATTTACTTTCCTTGTGGCCGAATATTTAGTTTCTATTCTTCATATTTTTGGCTATTAAAGGCATTATCCTTGTATTCTTCAAGAGTTTTAAGCATTTATAAAATTGAGGTTTCAATTTCTCTTTGGTTCTTTAAAGAACTCCTTGAACTTATCGGTTGTCTGTGGCGTTCATGAGACTTATCAATCGGATCTCCATCACCGTGTGGCGTCCTCCACATATACCAAGGTTCTTGCTTCCATATGACGGCTGATGTCATCCATCAGCCAGGCATTAGGCGGTTCTTAGGCTAATAATTGATCACGGGTCTCCTCACAGGATTGTGAGGTTCAGTATCCTGAGGAAGAAGTAACAGGGCAAGAAAGAATCCAAGATCGTTCAAAGTGTCTCTTTGTACAAAAGTACAAACATAGGTGTCCTGAACCCATCGACTTGTGAGAGACCTGTTGTGCGGATTAGCTCGGAAGAAACGCTCTAATCTTCGGTTGGGATGGATGACCTTGACCCGTTGCTTATAGTGAAGCAACAACCTTAGTATAGGAGGACGTCATAATCAGTGATGAAGATCCAATTGATAAGTCTTGATGAACACCACGGAATAACCGATAAGTTTGAAAAAGTTCTATCAAGAACCAAAGAGAAATTTAACTCTCAATTTTATTCATCCATAATGTCTCCTTAAGACTACATTAAAGGGGGTATATATAGGCCTCAAACTTTCTAAATCAAAATAAGGCAACTTCTAAAAGCAAATATTTTCTAAAAAGAAATAACAATTCCTATTTGACTAGCAAAACAAACTTTCTAAATTAAATAAAGCAACTTCTACTTTGATTTGGAGAACGAATCTTTCTAAAATAAAACAACCCCAAATCAAAATAGTAACAATGTAAAACCCGATAAAATTAAATTTTCTGAAAAAGGGTAAAACGGTAATTTTAATTAGAAAATCTGAAAATTTTCAAGGTCTCGGATGATGAAATGGACTTCACTGTTAGAATCGTCTCGCGAAATCTAGCACATCGTCAAATTTCATGGACTTCCGAGACAGTTAAAATTTCACATTTTTTGAGGCACTGAGAGTAATGAGTTACACTCGGCACTCGTTTGGAGGGCTCACATTGAGCCATGTGTCAAATGGAGAGCAAGTCAAACACAAGTCTAAGTGGGACCCATGTGTGACATGTGCCACCACTTGATAGAAAGGAAATCCAAAGTTATGGATAAAAGGATAAGGAAATCCAAAGGGAGCCAATAGGAGAGTGACATGTGGCAAGATGAGGCCTCCTACTTGACTTTGGGGCCAAACAAATTTAGTGGGGAGGAGAAGAAGAAAAGGAGGGAAAAAGAAAGAGAGAAAGGAGAAAAAGAGATGAGAAAACTTTAACTTCTCTCTACGATCTCTGGAATCGGGAAGTCGGTTTTCATCGGGCCAAGAACTAAAAGATCATACACCGACAAAATTTCTGGCATTAGTGCGAAAACACCATATTTCACCCAAGATTCAAGTGAAGAGTTTGGGAAATCAAGGGTTTTGGGTTTAGGAAGTGTCCACGGGACTTCCTAGAGCAACTTCTATGCTTCAAGAGGTAGGTCTTCTCCTACTTTAGTTATTTTCTACCTTAAGGGCTGTGTGGTTGTGTCTTGGCCCAAGGGGGTGATTAGTGTCCAAAAAGTACAATTTTGAACCCTATATTAGATAGGTTTTGAGTACTTTTTTTGTGCGGTGAAAATCATGTCGCCTAAACCAATTGAAGTGTTAAGTATCATCTTAGTAACACTTATGCCATTTGGAGCATGTTTTGGTTGTTTTGTAGGTATTTATGCACTTCTGAAGCCAAACCACAATGCAAATGATCAATCCTTGAGGTTGGAAGTTTAGTCTCGACCGTGAATGAGCCAATCAATGGAAAAACAAAGGAAAAGTGGAGAAATGAGATGCGGTTGAAGGCAGGGCCGGCATGCGGGAGACAAAGCGGGAATTACCATAGCTTTGTTCGCAACCAATTCGCAATCCTAGCGAATTTACATGGCCCAATTGCAAGCAGGTTGCGATCTCGACCTGAGTGCGAGAATTCGCTGTGACTTGCAGCGTGTTTCTGAAATTAAGCTTCTCATGACAATTCGCTAGCTTAGCGAATTTAGCTAACTATGAGAATTTGGCTTGATAACAAATTCGCTAAAGCATGCAATTTCGCTAAGCATTGCCAAATTCGCCCAACCCATACGCCAAATTATTCAGTGGCGGGAATTCTCACCTCTAGCGAAATTTGCGGGGCCTTGTCATCCTCTGTAGTGTAATGCCTTAGCCTTCGAACTTGGTTTATTACCCAGATTGTCCTACTCTTAGCCTAGTTATTAGGGTTTTGGTAAGTTTCATACTTTGAGGAGGCTTATAAATACCCCTCATGTCTTGTAATAAAAGGGGAGGGTGGATAGAAGGGAATCTGAGTTTTGGTGATTTGTAAGTTATTTTCTTACTGCTTTTGTAAATAAATTGTTTTATTTTAAAGCTTTGTACATTTTCTCTCCTTCTCTCTTTGCTCTCTCTTCT
Organism: Tetrastigma voinierianum; assembly: GCA_016808115.1. Taxonomy (NCBI): domain Eukaryota; kingdom Viridiplantae; phylum Streptophyta; class Magnoliopsida; order Vitales; family Vitaceae; genus Tetrastigma; species Tetrastigma voinierianum. The sequence continues at coordinate 69,572 of JAEQBH010004440.1, read as the reverse complement.
TTCTTTCACTTTCAGGTATGACTTACCTCTTGAGGATGACAACTCAAGAGATGCTTGGCTAAGCCTCCTTTCTTTGAAGATGAGAGGCAAAGCGGTGGTGCAGGGCATATGCATGTTGTCCTCTTGTATTAAGCTCTGGGTAGTATTTATGGCCACTTATTCTCAAAACTTAGTTGCATAACATGGGATGTTATTGATTTGGCCAATACTCTCCATGCTTTAGGGCATTGTTCTTTAGATGGTTTTTACGAGCCTCTAAGATAATATTTACATGTTAGGGTTCTTCAAATTAGGGTTAAATAACATTTACTGTTATTATTTTGGCGATACTCACATGCTTTAGGATGCGTGCTCGGGTGAGAGATGCCTTGTTGTTCTTTTGATGGTCTTCACAGAGTATACGAGAATGATAATTTAATGTTGGGGTTTTAAATAAAGGGGCCATAGCGCATGCTACTGTTTTGACTCAAATAGGAGATGTTTCATGGGTGAGGTTTGCTAGTTAAATATAGATCAGGTTATGCCATGGGTATATGTTGCATGTCTGTAGCGGATAAAACGAGGACACTTGTTTTAACTTGCCAAGTTAGTGACAATTCTTCAAAGTTAACTTTTTCACACTTTAACTTTTCAGTTTTACAATTTTTTAGGTTTTTCAAACCATTCCCCTTGTTTTGAAACCCAAATCCAAAGTCGAATAAGCCTTACCTTCATGCAGTGCAAACCATTTCTAGGATGAAAACCCATCCACAGTGTTGACCACAGACCACTATCTTTGCGTAGCTTGACTTCTGGCGTTAGGAGAACTGGAATACGTAAATATTGTTGATTCGGCTCAGCCTCTTTGTAGTACGAATCCAAATGGCGCCGTTGGGGATGGTGCCAAACTACTTATGTGCTAAGTTGAAGAAGTACTTGTGATCCCGTGCAAGAGTGGTATGCTACTCTTTTTCAACTCGATTTGCGGGCGCAGGTTGCTTCACTGCATTAGCACCTTCATTTGATTCAGTTTTCATTTAGTCGAGTTTATTGTTGTTAGTTAATTTTAATCTTTTTGCGGGTTGTTTGTTGCTCTTTGTTGTCTCTACAATTGTGTAACAACTGTGAATGCAACAGTGGGATAGAGACACATCGGTGGGTGTATAGGATAAATTGACTTGACTGGCTAGTGAAGTCGTGTCTGGCCCAGTATGGATCCGTACGAGAACATGAAGTCAACCAGGAACCCCTATGAATCCAAATGCATATAGAACCGCTGAGGGGGATCATCCACCCTCCAGAGTTAGTGCCCCGTCTGTATCATTCCTCCTGCTTTGAAAGTGCGGTGAGGCCTTATTTAGTACCCTTTACTCCCATATCATGGTATGGAAAATGAAAATCCATACGCTCATATAAAGAGGATTTTGAGAGTTTGCCTTGCCTTGAGGAAGGTATGATGGACATGGATTTCTTTGAAGCTAAAGGCATTTCCATTTGGCTCTTAAGGACAGGCCAAAGATGTGGCTCGACTCATTTGGGGCCTAAAACCACCATTAGAAGTTGGGGTAGTTGCAAGCAGATTCTTGAAAAAGTTCTTGGTGCTCACAAGATAATAATTTGAAAAGGCAAATTTATACCTTTGCAGCTCGAGATGGTGAGAGATTTTACCGGTGTTGGGAGAGATTTATGGGAAGCCATCGGTGCATGTCCCACCATGGGTTTGACACATGGATGTTGGTGAACCACTTCTATGGTGATATGTCTCCGCATGAAGGCGACTTTAGAAACCATGTGTGGGGAGACTTTTAAGCAAACATCCTGATGAAGCCATGGATTTTTTAAATTACGTAAATTTGAAACTTCCTACAGAGATTGGGATAGGCTTAACCTAGAGCGTAGGATGAGACCACCAGTCAGCAAAGGGGAGGGATGTATGCACCTTTGCACTGAAAAATAGAGAGATGAGGGTAGGATTTCCAGCCCTAGTTAGAGAAAGTGGAGGAACTTGAAGGCAAAACGGCTCGAGAGGTGCATGGTGGTGAAAATCTGCGCAGTCGATCCTTGCACCAATTTCCAATCCACACTTTTTAATGAGCGATTAATCTGGCCCTGCGAGTGAAGGATTTGATGTAAGAATGTGCAAACAACGCCCAGGGTGTCTGACCACAACAATCAATGCTCCATATGAATACCTCTGATTCCAATTGGAGGAATCACCTAATCTAGCATGGAGGCCCAACCCCCACAACTTATGTACCCCGGGTGCCAAGCCTCGGTTGGTTTCCCTCACAGTCCTAACAACACACCATCCTCTTCTCCGGGTAGAGCAAGCCATATTAGTTTGGTGAGTAAGGTGGTGGGGCTGACTTTGTTGAGGAGCGAAAGGGTGTCTTGTGACTAGCCTGAAAGGATTGATCTTTTGTAGAAGTACATTTGGGCAGAGAGAATAGATGGGCTTGAGGGTAATCTCGGCAGAAAATTGATGACCTACGTGTTGATCACCAAGTTTAACAAGTTGCGAAGTGCAAAGAAGGTTTCCATCACAAACAGTTCCAAATCTTAAAAGGAATTCATGAGGTAAGGATCATCTAACAATTCGAATGGATGAGTTAGGCCATAATCACCTGAGAAGTGGAAAAGAGGTTGATCATTTATGCAAAACTTGTTGAGGAACCTAGGCAAGGAGAAGAAGTGAAACGACATATCACTCCTAGAGGGAAAGATTTAATGAAATCATTATACCTCCATTTCCTGACACTTAAGTAAGAAAAAGGAAATTCAACAATCAGGCATTCTTGAGGTCTTAAGGCAAGTGAAGGTTAACATACCTTTACTTGATCTAATCAACTTGATCCCACACGATTATGCAAAATTTTAAAGGATCTATGCACAATAAGAGGATTAAATTGAGAGAAGGCCTTTCTCGTTTTGAACATATGGGTGCCCAATCAAGCAAGTACCCTGTTAAGTACAAAGATCCTGGTTCTCCCACAATACCAGTCAATATTGGTGGGAGTTGCATAAACAAGGCATTGCTAGATTTAGGAGCCAGTGTGAATCTTATGCCATTTTCAGTATACATGCAGCTAGGTTTAGGTGAGCTTAAACCTACTACAATCACACTTTCATTGGCTGATAGATCAGTGAAGATCCCCAAGGGGATAGTTGAGGATGTCCTTGTAAAAATCAACAATTTCTACTATCCAGTAGATTTTGCCCAGTCTGAACCTTTGCACCAAGTTCCAATGAACCCAATCATGTGCCAATCATTTTAGGGAGACCATTCCTGGCCACTGCCAATGCAATTATAAATTGCCGGAATGGGATCATGCAATTAACTTTTGGTGACATGACATTGGAGTTGAACATCTTCAATTTGAATGCCAACCCCAAATTGTTTGAGCGAAATCACATAGCGGTGGTTGTTTCGGTTGATCGGTGTGCGGAGTGCAAGGTGCTAGGAAGCGGAGTGATCGGCCTTGGAGATGAAGGAGAATTGGTCTTGCCAATGACACCCGATTGCAAGCCAATTTGCTGAATCACAAACCATTCGGAGGAGCAGTCCGACTTATGGCCGCGGTATCATGGGCGGACCGGGGCCCTTGCATGGAGTTGAGGAGATCATCCTCCTTGACCCCCTTGAGTATTCTTTGAACTTGAAGCCCAGTTCGGTGTTTTTCAAAAGCAGGATTACGGTTCACAAATTTTAATTTTTGTCTTATATTAGTTAGTGTAGTCTAAATAATTTTCAAAAATTTTTAACTTAGCAAATTTTCCTTTCTTTATAATTTAGTTGTATGAAAATAGTATGTTTAGAATACTAATCATAGTATTATAGTAAATTTGCTAACAATAATTTTTAGTTATATTATTATTTAATATTAGTAATTAATTTTAAAATTTTGGTCAACATTGGGAGAGCCCCGAAATGGCGAGTCATTAACAGGAAAATGGCGGGAGAGACCCTTGACCTCTGCGTATAAAAATACGGGAGGGGTTGGCTTTAAACACTTCATATTCTCCCCTCACTGCGTGCCACTGAGCTCCCACGGTAGTGAAGCCCTTAGGCCCAGGTTCTTGCATCCCGATCTTGCCGCCGTCCACGCATCCCAGCCATTGTGCCTCAGCTGAGCCTTGGCTGAGCATACGAGCCTTGGTAGTTAGTTCAAAGGCCGTTTAAATCTCGGATCCAGCGAGCCTTGGGTTAGTGAGGGTATTCGAGAGAAGTTTGCGACCTTCCGGGGTGATTCGGTAGCCTCCGAGAGAGTTTCGGGTTCGGAGTCGGGACCCTGACTACACATTCGGTGAGTCGCATTTTCGTGATTTATTTTATATATCGGATATGAATGGTACGAGTGGGTCCGTGTTCGACCTCGGGTAGTTGCTTTTACGGCGGGAAGCCCGTGAAACCCCGATGCAGGCCATCACTGTCACGACGCGTACTGGCGAGCCTCTGGGATTCGAGCGTTACGAACACGGATGGGACCCGGGGCCCCATCCCGGTACCTCGAGGAGAGGCTAGGAGGGCCAGGCCCAGCTGGCGGGCCCGCGCCCGGAATGATGAGTCGTCATCGCCCGAACCGCCGCCCCGTCGCGGTGTAGCGAGCTGCGGCGACACCTTCACCACAGTATCCGCAGGCCTCGCGGATCGGGAGGCTGTGTTCGTAGGACACCCGTTGGGAATGCGGATATGCGTGGCCAGACCATTTTAGCGAGTCGTTCTCACGGCGTTCTGGATTGATGGCCAGACCAGGATACCGAGTCGATGCGTTGATCGAGAGGTATTAGCTCGCTCCATTTATGACTCCGAAGCGGAGTTCTACTACCCGAGAGTGGTCCGGCAGTTCTACCACTCCATGACCTCTCGGGATGCAGATGGTCCACTGGAGATCCATTTCAGGATAGATGGCCAGTCGAGAGTGTCTTTCAGTCAGTGATTTATTACTGACAGCAGTGCCTTATTACCGTGGCGCAATGTTGAGGTTATAGAGATTGGGCCCACCCTCGCCAGGCAGTGATTCAAACCTTTGGCGAGGGGATCACCTGGCGGATCGATCCTTTGCTCCGGAAGCGACTTCGCCTCATATCTTTGCTCATCGACCATCACTGGCACTTGTTTTATTCCCTGCTGACGTATTATGTGCGGAGGACATCTGGAGGCATTGTCTGGGATCTCGAGCGATTCTGGTTTAGCTATCCGAGTGCGGTGATGACTTCGCTCTTACCGGTTGAGGAGAAGGTCCATAGGAGGGGCCTCGCACGCCTTGAGAGAGCATACCACTTCTTATCAGGGGCTTCTTTCCCTGTGTTCTTGAGCGAGATGGGATTCCGGAAGGAGCACAGGATAGAATGCAGAGACGGTCTTACACATGTAAATGTGATGGCCAAGGTTATGACTAAAATCCATTTCCATATCATGGCAGACGAGAGATCACGGATCGGGGCAGTGACCATCATGCGGATATTATGCACGCTCCACGAGCGAGTCACGAAGGCCTCCACTCCTATTTGGTCGTTCCCCTCCGTCTCCTCACTTTACTCGCCAGTCTGGCCCTACGAATACTCCGGGCCTTCATAGCTTCAGCACACCGATCGCCGAATTATACACATGTCAGCTCGAGAGATGGGCTGAGTGATGGATGCAAATCTACACACTAAGCGACCACTCAGACGGCCCGGCATCACAACCACATGACTTGAAGGGTAGCTCAGTGAAGAGCCGCAGGGCGATGCCATTCCATGCTTCACTTGAGATCATATTATCTGGGTCTTCCTCATGATCACCTTGAGGAGAGAGCACATGATGTGGCCATTGGATATCAAAGCGGCGGTGTAGTAGCTTCACCACCACCACCGGCGGTGGTGAGTTGGGTTTCTTTGGTTTATGTACAATTTCAACTTTATCGGCGCTCTTGATTTTGATTAGGAATTTTTTTGTAATAGCCATAGTAAGGCGGTGATATGTTTATTAATGGCATATTATGTATGTATTAAGCCATTTGGCTATATCAAAAGCTACTCAGTTATATATATATAAATGCACTTTTGCATATTGTGTTCTTGTGTCCCCTTTATGTACAAGTATGTGTTTTCTTTCCAAACTACATAATTAAATTGCTTAGGTGAGCAATTGAATTGCTTGAGTGAACAATTGAATTGCTAAATTAGATAATTGAATCATCATATTTGTCACTAGCAATAACAGAACCGTCTCCAGCGCAGAGCAATTTGTGTTCGATCCTTTGTTCGACATGCTCAACTTGGAAATTTCCCCACTTTATGCTATTTCACACCTTGCCTCTAGATTAGCTAATGGTTGTAAATTTGTATGCCTCTCCCTTTCTGAACTTAGGCCTTAGGCATGTTGACAGCCTAGAATCGGTTTGAGTTACCAACAGTGAAGACCAATGTTGTCTTGACAAGGAAAAGAAAAAGAAAAAGAAAAGAAGAAAAAGAAGAATAAAATCGTGAAGTTTTTAGCTGAAACAGAGCACGGTCAGAGGGTGTATGGCAGCCTTTGAAACAGATGCCACTAGCCTTAATTGGTTGGGAGTCATCGATTTTGTGTTCGATTACATGGGTGGATAGGTAGAGATTTAGCGGTGTAGGTGCTTGATTTTTGTCGGTTGAGTCAGAGTGAAGCCTTTAGAGTTAGTGGTCTTTGATCCTTTTGGCTTGATGCTAAACCTTGTAATTGGTTGGGAGTCGTCGGTGGACGTTATGGACTTTGGTGGTAGTTTTAAGCATTGCATCCTACAATATAATTGAAAGCAAGAGAAGTGTAACCCGGCCCTATCTTAATTGTTCAACGGTTTAAGGCCATGTCAATGCTAGGTTGGGGGAAACAAATTTTGCATTTTATTATTTCAGTCAGATACAAAATGAACCATTAGACTTAGGTGGAAATCGAGTTGAAAATCATGGAAAGCAGTGTTGTTCTAAAAATTGTTCTCTTATGGATTTTATTCTTGTATATAGGTTTCAAATGTTGAATTTCAATTGTTCACTTTAAGTAATGTTAGTTTGTATATAAGTCTGATAACCTTTGAAACACAACAGCAGAAAATCACCACATGCATCTCAATTCTTCTTTTGCATTGCTAAGGGACTAGCAACGCGTTTCGGTTGGGGGTGATTAGTGTCCAAAAGTACAATTTGAACCCTATATTAGATAGGTTTTGAGTACTTTTGTGCGTAATCATGTCATATAAACCAATTGAAGTGTTCATGTCATCTTAGTAGCCTTATGCCATTTGGAGCATGTTTTGGTTGTTTTGTAGGTATTTATGCACTTCTAGGCTTCAACCACAATGCAAATGATCAATCATGAGGTTGGAAGTTTAGTCTCGATATCAATGACCCGAAAATCAATGGAAAACAACGGAAGAGTGGAGGAAATGAGATGCGATTGAAGACGGGACGAGAGGCATGCGGGAGCAGCCAAAAGCAGGAATTTTCGCAGCATTGTAACCCGATTCGCGATCTGGCGAATTTATGGCTGATTCATAAGCGATTCGCAATCTCGGCCTGGTCGCGAGGGGTCGCTAGCCCGACTTACCTTTGTGCATTCTGCGAGAATTCGCTTCTCGACAATTTAAGCTGTGTGAAATTTGCTATGTGGTGACATTACCCAAAGTCGCTAAAGCCTTGCCAATTTCGCTAAGCCATTGCAAATTGCTAACCCTTGCCAAATTCGCTAGTGTGAAATTCTCACCTCTGCGAATTCACGGGCCTTAATCATCCTCTTGTAATTAATCTGTGCTTCCAAACTTGGTTTATTACAATTGTCCTATAATAGCCTAGTTATTAGGGTTTTGGTAGTTTCATACTTTGAGGGCTTATAAATACCCTCATGTCTTGTAATAAAAGGAGTGGATAGAAGGGAATACAAGTTTTTGGTGATTTGTAAAGTTATTTTCTTTTCTTGCTTTTTGTCAGATTAAATAACTCTTTTAGCTTGTTTTCTCTCCTCTCTCTACCTCACCTGCACCCCTTTCAGCAACTTCTCCCGGATGCTAAGCGGATGTATCTCCTGCCTGATGAGCTAGCTTGAGTAATTAGGGCATATGCATGTTGTCCTCTTGTATTAAAAGCTCGTGTAGTGTTAGCCCTTATTCTCAAAACTTAGTTGCGCCAACATGGGATGTTGTGGTTGGCGTGTCTTCTCCATGCTTTAGGGTATTGTTCTTTAGATGGTTTACGAGCCTGCGAGATAATATTTACATGTTAGGGTTCTTAAATAGGGTTAAATAACATTCTTGTTATTATTTTGGCCAATACTCTCATGCTTTAGGATGCGGTGCTCGGGTAAGAGATGCCTTTGTTGTTCTTTAGATGGTCTTTACGAGCCTCTGATGATAATTTAATGTTGGGGTTTTAAACTAGAAGGGGCCATAGCGCATGCTACCATTTTGACTCAAATGAGTGATGTTTCATAGGTGAGGTTGCTAGTTAAATATAGATAGGTTATGCCATGGACCTATATGTTGCATGTCATAGCGAGGATAAACAGGGCGCTTGTTTGCCACAACTTGCAAAAGTTAGTGACCTAATTCTTCAAAGTTAACTTTTTCACACTTTAACTTTAGTTTTGCAATTTCGTTTTGAGCCATTCACTGTTTTGAAACCCCAGATCCAAGAGTCCAAATAGAAAGCCTTGCAGCCATGCACTGATGCAAACCATTTCTAGGATGAAAACCACGTCCACGAGTGTTAGGCCCTAGACCACTATCTTTGTAGTAAGCTTGACTACGGCGGTGAGAGAACTTGGAGATACACATAAATATTGTTGATTCATTTCTGACCTGCGTGGCGCAGATCGGGATGTTGGTTGGATTTTTGAACTATGGGAAGCTTCCCTATCTTGATCCTAAGCATTAGCCAGACTTTAGGACTGGTTTTCGGGTGGGAAACGAAGGGAAATTGGCCATGTGTCCTCATGTAAATTGTAGCCACATCAGTGAACTTAATGTTAGGCTTTTGAATTACCAAAATCAGACCTTTATGTGAGTTATGGTCAGTTGCAGGAGCGACCTAGATGGAAAGTCTGCTTGGCGGGGTTTGCATCTTTGGGGTTGCCCCGAGTTGGGGTTGTTCGACGGAGTTTTTACGGCTGGGTTTGTCGACCAAGTTTGTCGCTGGGTTGTGCAGTCGAGGTTGTCACTGCGGGTTGTGGACCCAGTTTGTCCGGCCCGGGTTTATTCAGTTAGGGTTGTTCGGCCCGAGAGGAGTTGCCGGCTAGGTTTGTTTAGACGGGTTTGTCTGCTAGGTCTTGCGACTAGGTGAAAGTCTGCCGAATTTTGGTCGATATTCATGTGAGCCTCGAGTCGAGGACGGTCATAACTTCTTCGTCCGAACTTCATTTCGGGTGTTCTTGGACTCTATGGAAATCCCATTGAGTCAAGATTCCAGAAATGTACCAATGAAGGACAATGGGTGATCATAAATTTGTTGAAATCTATTCACCAAGTGTGTAGGTTGCTTGGTTGGGTCGATATGAATGGCCGGGCAAAACATGATCATTGCATGACATGTAGGCTATTGTATTGGGTAGGAATTGCCATGATTTAGCCTAAGGAAGGTTGTTTGACATTAATTGTTTAGTCATGGATTGATGAATGCTAATATGCTTGATACGATATTTAGATATATATTGGCATGAAATATATGGAACTTATATGCTTGCGATATAAGTTTGCATGGTAATTTACTTGAAGTACAACTGATGAGAATGGTTCATGTAGTGTGCATCATACATGTAACATGAGAAATTGTAGTGGCATACTTGCATTCCATATGCACTATAACATCGCGTCTAGTCGAGTGTGGGTGCATAGAAACGATTAATTCACCATTGTTGGTGAATGTGTAGGAACTTAAAGCGGACCAGCGTCTGATTAGAACTCACAATGGTATCAAATGAAAAATGAAAATGAATATATATATATATATATATATATATATATATATATATATATATATATATATATATATATATATATATATATATTGTGTGTTAGGCGTAGCAAGATGGGAGTAGATCCACGAGTGTGAAATACCCAAATTTACATGTGATTAGACATGATCACTGGTGGTGAAAGTTTGTAAAAATGTTGGAAGGCGTACGACGATCCTGTGGTGAGACTCGGAAAAATGACGTTGCCCAAATAAATAAACACACGGGATTTGATGAAATTTAAATGAGTATTGGAGGTTGGTCCAATGAGTCAGTCACTAGGAGAAACAACGATGACTGTTTTTTTGTCACACTTGGCATAGGCATGTATGAAGGAGTCGGTAAGTGACTCGAGATATGGGCATGAACACATTCCATGCATGACATACGACATTCATGTAAACATTTTCACTTAGATGTGTATGGGGTTGGTTTGATCATTGCATGAGCACTTAGGTGGGGAGTAACCCTTGTAGGAGATCATTTGATGCAGGAGCTTCTATAAACACACCGAACATTGGGAATTCAGCCCTAATTATTGAAGAATTGGATTAGGAGGTCAAGACCTATTCAGATACATGTGAAAACTCCTTTTTGGACCTCATTTGGGCCTTGGGAAGGCAAAAAAACGTGGTCAGACTTGGACAAACCCCTGATGTGCATATTTATTTTAGAAAGTTTGCTTTATTTATTTTTACTAGATTTGCTTTGTTGTTTTAGAAAGTTTGCTTTGTTATTTTAGGAAGATTTGCTTTGTTTATTTTAGAAAGTTTGCTTTATTTATTTTAGAAAGTTTTCTTTTAAGGAGTTGCTTTTTGTAATTTAGAAAGTTTCTTTTCCTAGTTAAAGTAAGTTGCTTTTTGATTTAGAAAGTATGAGGCTATATATACCCAATGAATGTAGTCTTTTTTGGCCAATCAGTTCGAGTTTAATAATATTTTCCGTTTCTCTTTTAAAGAGTTCTCTCTTGTTCTCTTATCTCTTGTTGGATTCCCTTGGGGGCGAGTTAGTGGCTTCTCATACCTTGGTGGATTCCTTGGTAGCGAAGTCTTTATGCGGCTTATCAATCGGCAGTCCATAGTTGATTGTGGCGCCTTAAATTCATCATCCATCTTGTGTGGATCGTTTCATTAAATGGTAAGTAACCACTCTTGTGCAAACTCTACTTTCCATCGCCCATCCTCATCTTTTTGTCTAAACTTTCCATAACCATATTTTCAACCTCAGCCCAAAACTTTCCAAATCTTGTTCCATATTACCAAAACCTTCCCTAAAATACCCACTTTCCATATATACCATAAAATAGCCTTTCTTAACTTAGAAAATCTCAAAATTCGTCCATAACCTATTTTGGCCTTAGAAAACTACCCCAAACCCATATTTTGACTTACCTAAACTTCTGGATCATCCATCACGGTCCCAACCTTGCATCAAAGTGGTATCAAATTGATGCAGGAGCTTCTATAAACACACCGAACATTGGGAATTCAGCCCTAATTATTGAAGAATTGGATTGGGGAGGTCAAGACACATTGAATACATGTGAAAACTCCTTTTTTGGACCTCATTTGGGCCTTGGAAGGCAAAAAAAACGTGGTCAGACTAGGACAAACCCTGATGTGGAGGCTACTTAGTATTAATTTTAGAAAGTTTGCTTTATTTATTTTTACTAAGATTTGCTTTATTTATTTTAGAAAGTTTGCTTTATTTATTTTAGGAAAGATTTGCTTTGTTTATTTTAAGTTTGCTTTATTTGTTTTAAGTTTTCTTTTAGGAGTTGCTTTTTGTAATTTAGAAAGTTTCTTTTCTAGTTAAAGTAGAAGTTGCTTTTTGATTTAGAAAGTATGAGCTATATATACCCCATAGCTAGTCTTTTGACAAAATCAGTTCAAAGTTTAATAATATTTTGAATTTCTTTTAAGAGTTCTCTCTTGTTCTCTTATCTCTTGGGTGGATTCCCTTGGGGGCGAGTTCGTGGCTTCATGCACCTTGGTGGATTCCTTGGTGGCAGTCTTTGTCGTATCAATCGGCAGATCCGTAGTTGATTGTCGCATGTCACTTCATCATCCATCTTGTGTGGATCGTTTCATTAAATAGGTGAAGTAACCACTCTTGTGCAAACTACACTTTCCATCACCATCTAAATCTTTTCTCTAAACTTTCCATAACCATATTTTCAACCTGACTAAAGCTTTCAAATCTTGTTCCATATTACCAAAACCTTCCTAAAATACCCCTTTCCTTATATACCATAAAATAACCTTTCTTAACTTAGAAAATCTCCCAAGAAATTCGTCCACCAACCTATTTGGCCCGAAAACTACCCGAACCCATATTTTGACTTACCTAAACCAGGATCATCCATCACGGTCTGACCTTGCGTAGTGGTGTCGAGCTTCGAGGATTGATGGGTGATCATAAGCTAAAGAGTATTCTTGGTTAGAATAAGAGTCCTAATCATGGTTCAAGTGGTTCCTCAATCCCATTCTGCAGCATTAACGATCTTGAATTTATGGTTCGGCGTCTAATGAGATGGCTATCAATGATGATCTATGGCGACCAAAGACGGCCTCATGAGGTGAAGGTGATGAAAGTTTTGACGAGGCTGATGCGCCTAGCCAAGTTGAAGTTGCTTGAGGCGCGAAACTAAGGCAAGCATTCAAGAGAATATGATTATGGAGAAGGTATGAAGATCGATACGCGATGATGATTACTATGAGAAACGTAATAATGATGAAAGTTCCAGTTCGATCAGTTTTGATGTCGGAATTTGAAGGAAGAATGCATCTTTGATGACTTCTTGGATTGGCTTATCTGGTCGAGCGTGTCTTTGAATATTATGATCCCCAGAAGCAAAAGTTGAAGTTGGTGGCTATCAGATCTGTGAAATGCTTCTTTTGGTGGGAAAATTTAAAGCGTCGGAAGATGTGAAGAAAGGTGAAACTTGGGAAAAAGATGAAGAAAGAACTAAAAGTATCTTCCCTTCCACTATCGCAGATATCTTCCTCGAAATTCGAATTTGAAGCGGCCAGTCGTGGAGGAGTATTCGGTGAGTTTGAAAATTTGATGATCGAGGAGACTTACGAGTGAGCTTGATCCTGCCCGCTACCTTCTTCAGTTTGAGGTTCGAATTTCATGTTCAATTACTAGCCATATATTACTCTTGAAGATGTGATAAAAACTTGTAAAGTTGAGACTCTGTAGTATGGGGGTTTTACTAAATCGGATTAAAGGATTCTCGAGGAGTCGACGAGGGTCTGTGAGTGCTAAAACCTGTAAACCTCAAGTAAAGGTGAAGTGCACAAGCCACGGCAGAGTGCACCTCTAAGTCAAGAGCGGTGCTTTAAATGCCACGGTTGGGCATATGGCTTACCGAATGTCCTAGGCTGAGTGGTTGCCACAATTGAAGAATGGCGAGGAAAGAAGATGTCGAAGAGGCATTTGAATCGACCATGAAGATAAGGATGAACTTACTATGCCGGAGCCATGGGACTTCCTTAGTTGTTCAAAGGAATCTTAAGATAGGGCGGATTTGCTAGTGAGGAGAGGTGGTTGCGGTCGATGTCTTTCACTGAGTGCACATCCCCAGGACGGGGTTTGTTTGGTTATTATTGATAGTGGGAGCTTGAGAATTGTGTTTCCTTGGAGATGGTCTGAAAGCTTGATTTGAAGATGGATCCACATAGAAACCCTATAAACTTAGGCTGGCTAAGAGGAATTAGTGATATCGAGTCAAAGCATAGGTGCCTTGTCTCTTTTACAATTGGAAAGCACTGCCGGAATGAGGTATGGTGTGATGTTGTTCCAATGGATGTTTGTCTTGCTACTTGGGAGGCCATGGCAATATGATAGGAAGATGTTTTATGATGCTTCAAGAACGCCCCACACATTCCGCAAGGATGGCCTGGTGTGTCTTGGCAGATTGAAGCCAGAGCGATTGCTTGACTACTCCGAGCAATGAGCAAATTCTTTGTTGTCAAAATCCGAGTTGGAGAAAGAAATCGGCGGTTCGGATGTGATGGCCTTGGTTGCTATTGAAAGCCCAGAAAGTGAGAAGGAGATCCCAAAAGTAGAGCGATTACGGCGGGGTGTTGACATTAGTACACAGGAGATTCCGCATGGGTTGCCCTATGAGATATTCAACATCAAATAGACCTCGTGCAGTTACATTTTACTTGATAAAGCCCAGGCCTATAGGATGAGTCTAAGGCATGAAGGCTTACAAGACAAGTTGAGTTGCTTTCAACCGAAAGGGCTTATTCGAGAGTAAGAGCCCTTGTGCGGTTCTTTGCTAGTACCAAGAAGGATGGATCTTGGAGGATGTGTGTTGATAGTAGGGCGGTCAACAAGATTACTATTGAATATCGTTTCCCATTCCAAGACTCGATGATTTTACGGATCAACTTTATGGTGCGTCCATCACCGAAGATTGATTTGAGGAGTGGATACCATCAAATTCGTATGAGGAAGGAGATGAATGGAAAACTGACCTTTAAAACGCTTCGAGATGGACTCTATGAGTGGATGGTGATGCCATTTGGACTATCGATGCCCACAGCACTTTTATGAGGTTTTATGAATCATATCCTTAAGCCATGCATTGGAAATTTGTGGTGGTATACTTTGATGATATTTTGATGTCGTGAGTCGATGGAGCACTTGGAGCATTTGAGCCAATTGTTCTCTATCCTAAAGGAGCAACGATTGTTGTCAACTTGAAGAGTGTGACTTCTATGCAGGCAGAATCATATTTCTTGGTTATGTAGTTCTTAAGATGGAATTGAGATGGGCCAAGAAGCAAGATAGGCGGTGCAATTGTGACTCCTAGCTCGATCCATGATGTGAGAAGTTTCATGGGCTAGTCTCTTTTTTATAGGAGATTTATTCGTGGATTTAGCTATAATGGCTCCTCACATAAATTTGAATGCTTAAAGGAGACAAATTCGAGTGGACTAGTATTCTTGAAGAAAACCGAGTTGATTAAGAAAATGCTTGAAGCCCGTGTTTGGTTTTTGATTTCAACAAAGTCTTGAAGTAGAGTGTGATGCATCTCAGTTGGGATTGGTCTTTGTCCTTAGTCAAGAAGGAAGACCCATCGCTTTCTTTAGTGAAGTTAAATGAAGCAAAAGGAAATTACTCACTATGACAAAGGAGTTTATACTATCTATAGAGCTTTATTTCATTAGGTCAATACTTGCTTTACAAGCCATTTGTGCTTTTCTCGGATCATGAAGCTTAAAATTCATCAACCACCGGCCTGGGTTGAATCGAAGACATGACATGGGTGGAATTCTTCTGGCGTCTTGACTTCACAATCAAGCATAAAGCGGGTGTTCATAACGTTGTTGCGGATTCTTGTAGTGGGAGACATGCCACTAGTGACTTCATGCAAGTCCAGTAGTTGGATTCGATGTGTTGGAAAGAACTATACGAGGAGGATGAGTTTTGGTGAAATATGGAAGGTATGCGTGACAAGCCTTTGGGATTTTGTAAGGATGGACGGTTTTCTCTTTAAAGGAAACACTACATGCATCGAGTCTTGTTCCTTGAAGTTGAGTATTCTAGATGAGTTGCATGGTGGAACATTAGGAGGACACTTTGGTGAAAGCGAAACCTTAGCTCTAGTGAAAGCGGAACTTCTTTTGGCCTAAGCTAGAGAAGACATTGCTAGATTTGTCAAGAAGTGTGTTGTGCATGATGGCTAAAACTCATAGAGCAATCTTGAGTGCCACCATTATGATTCCAAATATGCCATGGGAGGAGGAGTAAGCTTGGATTTTTGTTTGGGATTACCTAGAGAACTACAAAAGGAAACAAAAGGTCGTCTGGTGGTCGTTGACGGGTTTCAAAGATGGCTCACTTTGTACCATGCGACAAGTCTAATGATGCTTCGCATGTTCTTGAAACTTATAGCTAAAGGTGTAAATCTTGCGTGGTATTCCCAGACAGTTTGGATAAGACTCTAGTTTCTATGGTATTTTGAAACTATGGAAAAATGGGACTTTTTCACTGTTAGTGCCCTATATCACCTCAGTGATGTTCTAAAGTAGTTCATAATGAAACTTAGAGGTACTAAGGAGCTGTCATGGAAAAATGAAATAAATGGTTGGTTCTATGAAGTGGGTTTACTAGTGGATCCATACATGCATTATTAGAAAACCATTTAGGTAAATCTGTGGATAATAAGATGGATATGGAATTAAGCACTACAATCAGTATTAAACAATTTAGTGGAATCTTTGTGAAGTTAGAGCCGAAAAGAGATCGAAAGTTGCATGAAGTTCGGCGAAGATTGAGAAGAAGAATGCCAAATATGTGGAGCAAGCGAATGGCGTCGCAAGTATGTTGAGTTTGAGGTTGTGGTGGTTTAGATGCGTGCCGCGGGATAGGAGTTTCCACGCGGGAAAGTTTGGAAAGCTCGAAGCCAAGGGTAGATGGCCTTTGAATTATAGAAAATTGGAAGAATGCCACCTACAAGTTGCGGAGTTGCCCAGGCAGATATGAATTTCTCCGATGTTGATATTAAGGACTTGAGGGCTTATCACGGGTGAAGACTTGAGGGCAAGTCTTTCCAGTATGGGGATTGATGGGAGGCCACATAAACACAAGACATTGGGAATTCAGCCCAATTATTGAAGAATTGGATTGGGAGGTCAAGACACATTGAATACATGTGAAAACTCCTTTTTTGGACCTCATTTGGGCCTTGGAAGGCAAAAACGTGGTCAGACTTGGACAAACCCCTGATGTGGAGCGCATTATTAATTTTAGAAAGTTTGCTTTATTTATTTTTACTAAAATTTGCTTTATTTATTTTTAGAAAGTTTGCTTTATTTATTTTAGGAAGATTTGCTTTGTTTATTTTAGAAAGTTTGCTTTATTTGACTTTAGAAAGTTTTCTTTTTAGGAGTTGCTTTTTTGTAATTTAGAAAGTTTCTTTTCCTAATTTAAAGTAGAAGTTGCTTTTGATTTAGAAAGTATGAAGGCTATATATACCCCATAATGTAGTCTTTTGACAATCGGTTCAAGTTTAATAATATTTACCAGTTTCTCTTTTAAGAGTTCTCTCTTGTTCTCTTATCTCTTGGGTGGATTCCCTTGAGGGCTGAGTTCGTGGCTTCTCATACCTTGGTGGATTCCTTGGTGGCGAAGTCTTTATGTATCAATCCAGCTTGAGTCCACCAGTTGATTGTGGCGCCTTCACTTCATCATCCATCTTGTGTGGATCGTTTCATTCATGGGTGGTAACACTCTTGTCTGAGCTCTACTTTCCATCACCATCTCATCTTTTCTCTAAGCTTTCCATAACCATATTTTCAACCTCTGACCCAAAACTTTCCAAATCTTGTTCCATATTACAAACCTTCCTAAAATACCCTTTCCATATATACCATAAAATAACCTTTCTTACTTAAAATCTCAGTACCGTCCATAACCTATTTGGCCCAAAAACTTCTGAAACCCATATTTTGACTTACCTAAACTTCTGGATCATCCATCACGGTCCCAACCTTGCATCATCATTGCATGTTATATCTTGGACCCAGTCTCCGTCTGATGTTTTTACTGTTAGCTCAGCTTGGAACTCTATCAAACCACACAGGCCGCTTGTGCACTGTCATGCAGCTGTGTGGTTCTCTTAGGCTATTAAATGACACTCGCCGTAACACGGCTTGTTATCCCACGGCGAATATCTACGTCGAAGACAAAGCTCCTTAGAAATGGGGCCTCATCAATTCTATCTCTTGTGTTTTCTGCTTGGGCGATCGAATAGGAACCGTTTATTCTTTGATTGCCAGGTTCTGGTAGGAATGCGGATGAGGTTCTTAGGTTGTGTGGGCAATACGAGATTATCAAGGTGGGAGAGCGGGCCCGATGGGTGACTAGGTGTAAAGATGGTGTCGCTTTTGCTCTATCAGCCAAGAGGATTGCTTGAAGACTACCATTTATCACTTGTGGAGAAAGCAAAATGCTAGAGTCCATGACAACCTTTTTATTTCTGATGATTCTATTTTCTCTCTCATTTGTAATGATGCCAGGCTCATAATCACAAGCTTTCATAATGTAGCTGACAACCCTACGAATAGATCTATGTGCGAGAGATGGCCTTTTCCCCTTGCTATCTTGGGAGTCCTTGAGGATGCTTGAGGTTAGAGTGTTGGGGTGTGCACATTAACCCAGTTGGGGGCTATTTAGTGGTGTTGTTTCCTGTTCCTAGGATGTGGGAAGTGCTTCCGTTTTTATGATGATTAGTTTCTTTGGTTTTTGTTTGGCCTGTGCCCAGGATGTGGGCTGTTGATTCTAGTTTGTGTTGTGTTTTCAGGTGGTTTTTGTATCGGGCTGATGCCCGTTTCCTTTGTTTTTAAGGGAGGTTCTATTCGTTTTTCGTTTGATCTGGTGGCTGATTAGTGCCCAAAAAGTACAATTTTGAACCACTATGTTAGATAGGTTTTGAGTCTTGCTTGGCATAATCATGTCGTGTCACCAGTGAAATTATTTCAAGTCTTCTTAGTATCACTTATCTTGGTTTAGAGGTTATTTTTGGTTGTTTTGCGAGGTTTTTGCACACTTTGAAGTTCAATATCGAGATGTGTGAATCATGAAGTTTGAACTCAAGTGTCAATATCGACCAGCCCGAATCAATGAAAAGCGAAGGCAAAAGTGAAGAAAATTGATGCGATGAAGGCAGGCAATGCGGTGAAGATCGGCAAATCGGGAATTTAAGCTAAGATTGCGAAGAATTTATTTGGGATTACGAAAATTCGCAACCTTCTTGAAAATTTCGCAATCTTAACTGTAAAATGTAATTATCTCACTAGACCCAAAATTTTGGCTAGGCAACGTCCTAGCGAAATTTTGTGTTTCTTATACTCACGAAAGTTTCGCTATGAGGCTGGCTAGCTAAGCCGAGGTACTGACATATGCGAAATTTTCTATTTTAAGCTATGCATGAGTGATTTAAATGCTATTTGAATTCTTGAATCCTAGAAATTTCTTGCCTCGTCATGTTTTTTGTATTTTAATGCCTAGCAGGCTCCAAATTTGGTGTATTACTCCTCTTGTCCTTTAACTTAGCCAAATTGTAGGCTTTTGGGTATTTTCATGTATTAGTGCTTTATATAAACCCCCTCCTTTTTGTAATCAATAGAGAAAGTTTTTAGGAAGCAATAATATTGGGGAGAGAGATTTTGTAGGTTTTCATTTTTGTAAATAAAGTCTCGTATTTTAGTTTAGGGTTTTATTTTCCTCTCTTCTCTCTCCTCTTTCCCTTACTTTTTCTAGGCTTCAAACACCTCTTAGGGATGACAGCTTCGAGATGCTTGGCTAAGCCTCCTTTCTTTGAAGAGGAAAGAAGCTGAAAGCTTGGTGGTGGGGCATATGCATGTTGTCCTCTCTTGTCTGAGAAAGTCCACGGAGTGCATGTTTATGGCCCTAAATCACTATAATTAGGGGTTGAATAGCTTTGGATGTTATTGATTTGGCCAATACTCTCCATGCTTTAGAATACAGTGCATACTTATTGCTAGATGCACTGTGGTTCATTAGATGGTATTTATGAGCCTCTGAAATGATATTTAATGGTAGGGTTTCAAACTGAAAAAGGGCCATAGCTGCATGCTACTGTGTTGACTCAAATGGGGTTGTTGTTAGGGTGAGGTTTGCTAGTTAAACATAGATCCGGTTATGCCGAAGGACTATAGGTTGCTTGTCATAGCAGCGGATAAAACCCAGGGACACTTGTTAAGCTCTTGCCAGGTTAGTGACCTAAATCTTCAAGTTAACTTTCACACTTTACTTTCGATTTTACAATTTCTCTAGTTTTCAACCTACTTCCCTTTGTTTTGAAATAAATCCGAAAAAAAGATCCAATAGAAAGCCTCATCTTCTCGGAATTAAATTGAATAGCTTTGAATGTTATTGATTTGGCCAATACTCTCCATGCTGGGATACGATTGCATACTTATTGCTAGATTCAACGTGGATCATTAGATGGTCTTCTGAGCCTACGAAATGATATTTAATGCTAGTTCCAAGCGAAAAGGGCTGTGTTGCATGCTACATGTTGACTCAAATAGGAGTTGTTAGAGATTGAGGTTTGCTAGTTAACATAGATCCGGTTATGCGGGGACTATCGTTGCTTGTCATAACGGATACTTAGGGACCTTGTTGGCCTAACTTACCAAGTTAGTGACCTAAATCTTCAAAGTTAACTTTTTCACACTTTACTTTCAGTTCTTACAATTTCTCAGTTTTCAACCTACTTCCACTGTTTTTGAAGCAAATCCAAAAAGTCCAAATAGAAAGCCTCATCTTCTCAAATTAGGGTTGAATAGCTTTGAATGTTATTGATTTGACCAATACTCTCCATGCTTTAGGATACAGTGCATACTTATTGCTAGATGCCTTTGTGGTTCACATTAGATGGTCTTTACAGAACCTACGAAATGATATTTAATACCAGGGTTTCAAACTGAGAAAAGGGCCATAGCTGCATGCGTATTGACTCAAATAGGAGTTGTTGTTGTAAGTGGTGTTGCCTGATTAAACATAGATCTAGAAGTTTATACGGGGACTATAGGTTGTGTATCTCTGCGCAACGAGGATAAAACAGAGACACTTGTTGCCTGGCTTGCAGGTGTGACCTGATCTTCAAAGTTAACTTTCACACTTTACTTTTGATTCTTACAATTTCTCGTTTCAACTCGCACACTTTGTTTTGAGCAATCCAAAGTCCAGGCCAAAGCCTCATCTTCTCAGGTGGGGTTGAATAGCTTTGAATGTTATTGGTGTGATACTCTCCATGCTTTAGGATCGATTGCATACTTATTGCTAGATGCTGTGGTTCATTAGATGGTCTTTAGACCTGCAAATGATATTTAATGCTAGGGTTTCCAAGCTGAAAAGGGCCATAGATGCATGCTACGTATTTAGCTCAAATAGGAGTTGTTGTTATGGGTAAGGAGTTTATATGATTAAACACTAGATCCGGTTATGCCGAGGACTATAGGTTGCTTGTCATATCTGAGGATAAACAGAGACACTTGTTACCTAACTACCAAGTTAGTGACCTAAATCTTCAAAGTTAACTTTTACACTTACTTTCGGTTTTTACAATTTCTCGGTTTCAACCTACTTCCCACTTTGTTTTGGAAAGCCAATGCAAAGTCGAATAGAAAGCACCTTAACACTGAGCATACCGTCATTTTCTAGGATGAAAACCCATCCCGGGTGTTCGACCTAGACCACTATCTGCGGTAGCTTGACTCTGACGGTAGTAGGAACTTAGATTAATATGAAATTTTGTTGATTTTAGCTCTCAGAGCTCTTTGTAGCCTGCGAAGTCAAATGGCGCCGTTGCTAGGGGCGGATGATACCAAATAGTAATGTTAATTTGAGTGTACTGTGATCAACATCCTGAAGTGGAGTAACCTTTTACCCTTTTTGTCACTCGATTCTTGGGAGCGCGATTTCTTCACTTTGCGATGCTTCACTTTGTTTTTCTTCTGGTCGGTTTTAATTCTTGTAGTTAATTTAACCTTTATAGCTTTGTTGGTGCTCTTTCTCTTTGGCTCTCTATAAATTTTGTAATAGGTGTTTATGCAACAGTGGGATAGAGACACATCAGGTAGATTGCATCGATCGATTACACAACTGACCCGGTCAGTGGTCGGTCTTACATGCGATACCATGGATCATGCACGAGGCTTGACAAAGTGTTGAAACCCCATGAATCCAAATGCCATAGAACCATGAGGATCCATCCACCCTCACAGAGTTAGTGCCCCCGTCTACTGTATCATTCCTCCTGTGAAGAAGTAGTGGGTGAGGCGTATTTAACGATACCCTACTCCCCTTCTCATGAATTGTGGAAATGAGAAATCCATACACTCATATTAGGGGATTTTGAGGGAATTCATACAGCACAAAAGTCGATGGACATATATAGTTCTTCCGAAGCTAAAAGCATTTCCATTGACTCTAAATAGCCAGAGCACTGAGATGTGAAACAACTCAGTTTGGGGCTGGAACCACACGTAGAAATTGAATTTGAGGCTGCGGGCGGAGTGCTGAAGAGTTCTTCGATTTCATGGACCAACAATTTGAAGAGACAAATTTGTTCTTTTGCGGCTCATGATGGTAGAGATTTTACCGTGTTGGGAAGATTGCTAAACCATCGGTGCATGCCCACATCGTAGGTTTGACACATGGATGTTGGTAAGCCCCACTTCTATGGTGGTATGTCTCTTTGCCATGGCGACTTTTTGAAACCAATAATGTGGAGAGACTTTTCTGAGTAAGCATCAGGACCCAGTATGGATTTTTTGAACTATGTATTTGAAACCTCAAGGGTTGGGGATAGGCCTAACCCTGAGGGTGTGGAAAGGATGGACCACGAGTTCTTTCGAGGTGGGATATGCCTTGCCCGGAAGAAATGAGATGAGAGCTAGAATTTCCAGCCTAGCAAGAAAGTGGAGGCAGAGAGGAAGCGAGCAGCTCCACGAAAATTAAATGGGTGGCCCGAAAATCTACCGCATAGGTCAATCCTTGCTGTTTCAATCCATATCTTGGTAGAACCATGTCCTATGGCCCCTCCGGTGAAGGATTTGATGTCGAATGTGCGAAACAACTGTAGAGACCATTTTAAGCCCTGACAATCCAATGTCTCCATATGGTAATACCTACAGAATTAATTGGAGGAATCACCCTAACCTTGCATGGAGACCCGACCCCACACTATGTACCCCAGGTGCCCAGAAACTCGGTTGGTACCCCTCGCGATCAAACAACCATCATCCTCTTCTCGATGGAGCGAAGCTATATTGAATTTAATTAAGGTGGTGGAGCAACTTTGTTGAGAACAAGAATCAATGTACAAAGCAGCCTGAAAGGATTAATCTTATGAAAGTACCTTTGAATAAGAATAGATGGGCTTGAGAAACGAGAAGCTCAGCAAAAAATTGACAGCCTCTGATTCAAATCTAAGGTGACCAGTGTGCTCAATTCTTTGAAAGAAAGGAGGTTTCCATCACCAACGGTTCAAATCCCGAAGGAACCATGAGGTGGGGTCATCAACCCAGTCGGAATGGATGATTAAAGTATAATTACCACACGAGTGGAAAGGGTTGATCGGCCTATGCGAAACACAGTAACGATCAAGCAAGGAAAATTGTAGTCGGGCATATTCTTACAAGGAGGATTCAATGAAATCACATATGCCTCCATTTCCTGAAGCACTTCTGTATAAGAAGGCCTCTCGACAAGCGGGCATTTTAGGAGTCTTAGTAGTGAAGGTTAACATACCTTTGTGGACATAATCAAACCAGTGCCTTCTTATACTAGTGCAGAAAGATCTTTGCACAATCGAGAAGAGATTAGGCGACCTGAGAGGCATTTCTCACTGAACATGTCAGTGCCATAATCTAAAGCAAATACCTG
The DNA here is from genome assembly GCA_016808115.1 of Tetrastigma voinierianum. NCBI lineage: Eukaryota > Viridiplantae > Streptophyta > Magnoliopsida > Vitales > Vitaceae > Tetrastigma > Tetrastigma voinierianum. Next base: position 46,201 of record JAEQBH010004440.1, on the reverse strand, counting down.
TCAAATCTGAGGATCCGGGATCTCCACAATTTCGATCCAGTATTGGTGAGGTGTATAGAAGAAATCATTGCTTAGTTTAAGGCCCAGTGAACCTCATGCCGTGTCGATCTATCTGGCTTGATTAGGTTTAGGTGAACTTAAACCTACCCAGCATCCACACTCTCATTGGCCGATAGATCGGTGAAAATCCTAGGGGGATAGTTGAGGATGTCTTGAGTGAAGATAGACAAATTCTACTATCCAGTAGATTTTGTAGTGCTTGACTTGAGCGATTACGAATGAACGATGTGTACCCAAATCATCTTGGAGGCCATTTTTGGCTGACGATACTATCTTATAAATTCTTGAGGATGGAGTCATGCAACTTACCTTTGGTAACACTGTTATAGGTTGAACATCTTTCATTTTGAGCAATGACGAAAGTTCTTTGAAAATAAAAATCAAATAACAGCATTGAAGTTGTTTCAAATGGGTGATTATGGAGGGAGAAGCATAGTGTCCTTATAGGAGGGTCGATGAAGATGAAGAAAAGTTTGACGTCTTACCTCATCGACTACCCGACTATAGGCCAATTGCTCCAGTCGGGGACCGTCAGGAGGGCAGTCAACATTTGGGCTGCCAGAGCCATGGGAGTCGACCAGGGCTCTTTGGGGGTTGGGAGATAAATTCTCCTTGACCCCCCTTGGGTAAAATGTTGAGATTGAGGCTTGGTTAAGTCATTTTTTAAAAACTGGTGCGGGACTCTACCTAATTTTACTTTGTCTTGTTAGTTAATTTAGTTAGTTTAGGTTATTTTTGAAATTTTTAGCTAGCATTTTCATTTTCTGAGTAAAGTTATGTAGTTTGTATAGTATATAATAGTGTGTTTTAAAATTTTTAATTACAGTACATATAGTAAATTTTATAATAATAATTCCTATTTTATATATTATTAATTAATTAAAAATTTTTGTAATCTGAAATAATGTACTCAGTTTGAGCCGGTGTTCACTAAAAATATTGAAAATTAGCGGAATACCATTTACTCATGTTGGTTCTATATCTTACCTGGGGAGAGGGATAGCCAAGTAGTCACTTCATATTTCCCTCACTGACCTCATTAAGCCACGGTCCCGTCCACCGCGCGAGTGGTCCTTTGCCACCTCTGCCCTTCTTGGGATTGCGCCTGCCGCAGTAGTGCCCGGTCTGCGCCGCAATACGCACCCGGTCTGATGTTTGGGCCCCGATCTTCTTAGCCGCAGTGGACACTCTTGGCGCCCTTTGTTAAGTAGTGACAGAGCGTCTCTTGGAAACCCCATTAACTTCTCGCTCTTTGTGCATTTCTGCTTGGGATCAGCACCTCTATCGAACGGCGAGCCTCCACCAGCGCGCCTGACCACAGCCTCGGCATATGGTCCTCTCACGAGCCTTATTTGGCTGTTGAGCCTGTTTGATTAGTCAATGAGCCCTTAGTTGGCGATGTTCCGCCGGTCTGATTCACCTCGGAAGAGCCTCGATTCGAATCTGAGCCTCAGTACGACTCGTGGTCCGGAGGCGCACCGATGTTTGACCCCGATATCGGTATGGATTTCGTGCTGGTGATCCCACATTACGGCGTGGTGAGATTCAGTACCGGCGAGGCTGACGGCCGGTCGACTCGCGAGTACCATCACCGCCGGTCCCACGAGCGTACGAGGCCTCGAGGATTAAAATCTACCGAACCACGGATGGGACCGCAAATGCCCCGTCACGATACCTCGGGAAGTTGAGTTCGAGCCCGAGGCTCTCCAAGCGGGCCCGCACGTGGGCCCGAAGCGAAGTCATCATCCTCTACGCGGCCAGGCTGATCCACGATCTGCTGGAGCGACTTCATCACCTCGGTGTCCTTTTGCCTCGGGAACATTAGACGACCATTGTTGTGGGAACCCCATTAGGAAATGTCTGCGACTCCACTTCATGAGACGTTCCTGGAGTACATTACTACAGCGTCCTTGAGCTAATCTAGATAAAGTCGAGAGATTGATGAGGATTGGCTAACTATTGCCTTTCTGTGACTCGGCGTGTGCGCCCTGAGTGATGCGCAGTTCTACCGCTCGATGGCGGCCCAGAAGGGATCGACTAGTCGCGTGAGCAGTTGATATTGATAAATGCGAATTTTCCGGGCATGGCGATATTTGACGGCTCTTGGCATGATATCTGCAAATGTCTGAGAAGATTCGGAGATTAGGCCCCCACCTCTGTCGCCGAAGATTGGATTCGAACAGCCCCGAAGACACCTTCTTGGACGATGTTATTTACGGAGGCGGCTCAGCCTCGGATGCTGTGATCGACCATCTGGCCCCCCGTGCGAGCATTCCCTCTGCTGGCATTATGCCGGAGGGAGGAAGCCGTCTTGGAGCGCTTTCACCGGATCAGAGTTTTGGTTCGGTCCTGCGAGTACAGTGATAGCCTCTGTTGCGGAGTTCGAGGAGAAGGTCCTCGGAAGGACACAGCACGAGCGAGAGAGCCTTCCATTACTTATCTTGCAGGAACTCCTGCATCGCATGTTCTCGAAACATCTAGGATTTCAGTGAGCGAGTTGAGATGAGGGTTGTCTCCTGGTCATGTCGTGGGACGGAGTGATGGCTATGCTGATATCTTTCCACCTGACAACCCACGAGGACCCGGGGGAAGGGAGGAGTCTGCGGAGTCGGTGGCGAGACCACCATCGGATGATATATCACGCCCCCCCGAGCGAGATCTGACGAGTTCGGTTCCACGGATGTCACCTCCATCCCACTCTTCCGGACTCATCATGCTGCCAGTGATCTCCTGGCCCATCCCCAGTGTCAGCGCACACCATTCGGATACGGTCATGCCCATTTCGAGATAGGTAATTGTGATGAATGCTATACGCTCACTAGCGACGCCACAGGCATCGGGATGGAGGTTGACCCGGTGCTACTCTGGCCGTGAGATATGTGCGTCCCAGGTCTTCTTGTGTCCCTGATCGAAGGGGATCCCCCGCGAGCCTTGACTTATTTGGATGTTCTGGCCGGCGGCGGCCCGGCAGCCCGAACCACCACCACGGCGGTGGGTGGTTAGGTCTCTTTATGATTTTTTGTATAGTTGCCAGCACATCAGCGCACACTAATTTTGATTAGGACTTATGTGTAGTAGGCAGTGATATTTTCAGCCCATGATTTAGCTTTTGATAGCATGTACTAGCCATTTTGGCTATATCAAAAGCTATTCGAGTTTATATACGACTTTTTGCACATATCATGTTTTTGTGCCTTTACCATGGGCATTTGTTTTTCTTTTCAATTATGAACAATTGAGATTGCTACAGGTGGACAATTAGATTGATTTTGTTGGACAATTGAATCCTTTGTTGTCACCTTTATGTTAAACAAATTCCATACTTGAAATATTTTGATCCACTTACCAGGTTCTATTTGTCTCTCTAACTTGAAATTTCTCCTTATGCTAGATTCACACACCTCCAGAGATTATTTCAATAGTAGTGAATTTGTTTGCTTCCTTTAAGCTTTGCATGTGGCCTTAGCATGTTGGCAACCTAGGATAGGGTTTGTGTTACCCCATACTAGACCAATGTTGTCTTCCAAAAGAAAAAAGAAAAGAAAAAGCAAAAGAAAAAGAAAAGAAAAGAAAAGAAGAAAAAGAAAAATAAAGTTGTGAGAAGTTTACCTTGAAACCCGAACACGATTAGAGGGGTGTATGGCGAAAGCCTTTGAAACCTGATGCCCCTATGCCTTAATTGGTTTGGGGTCATCGATTTAGTGTTCGTTGCATGGGTGGATAAGAGTAGAGAGTCTAGCAATTGTACAGGTGCTTGATTTTTCGAAAGTCATTGGTCAGGGTGAAGCCTTTAGAGTTAGTGGTCAGTGATCCTTTTGGCTTGATGCCCTAAACCTTAATTGGTTGGGAGTCATCGGTGGACCCCCGTTACACGGACTTTGGTGAAGTCGAATTTTAAGCATTGCATCCTACAATGTAATTGAATAAAGAAAGAAGTGCGTAGCTATCCTTATCTAGGTTGTTCGTGACTTAAGGCCATGTATCAGTCTTAGGTTGAGAGAAGAGGACAAATTTTGCAATTTATTAGGCGTAATCTGGTTATATAAAAGAAATATTAAACTTGGTGGAAATTCAAGTTGAGAATCGTGGATCCAAGATTGACCTGAATTGTTCTTGTATGGATTGGTTCTTTCATATGAAACTATGACTTTGATGTCAATTTTCATTTAGGAACAATGTTTTATATGCATGTACTTTTGAATCACACATAACCTTTTTGAAAATCACCACATACATCTCTCCTTTTTGTTTTGCATTGCTTTAAGGGACTAACAGATTTAGGTTAAGAGGGGTGTGAGATTCGTGCCCAAAAAGTACAATTTGAACCCTATATTAGATAGGTTTGAGTGCTTTGCGCACTAATCATGTCATTAATGTAATTGAAGTGTTCAAGTCTTCTTAGTATCATTTATACGTTTAGAGTTATTTTTTGGTTGTTTGCGAGGTTTTGCACACTTTAGAAATTTCAATATCGAGATGTATGGCGAATCATGAAGTTTGAACTCAAGTGTGATACATCCAACGGCCCGAGAATCAATGAAAAGCTGAAGGCAAAGTGAAGAAAATTGATGCATTAAGACATGAGGCAATATAGTGAAGATCAAATAAATCCCGGGGTATTAATGAATTGCGAAAATTTAGAGAGTCTGGTCGCAGCCTTAGCGAAAAATTTAGCAATCTTAGCGAAATGCCAATTTTAAACTAGACCGAAAATTTCGCTAGGCATTGTTTCCTAAAGAAATACCCCAGTATTTTCATACTCACCAAAAAGAATATTAGCTAAGCTAAGCGAAATTTCGCTATTATGAGGTACTTAGCTTCCTTAGTAGTACTTTCTATTTTAAGCTATGCATCAGTGATTTGGCTACCTAGCTGAGATTCTTGATCCTAATGAGAATTCTTTGCCTCGTCTTGTTTTTGTATTTAATGCTAACTTGACTCCAAATTTGGTGTATTACTCTCTTGTCCTTTAACTTAGCCAAATTGTAGGCTTTTAGTATTACAAATGTATTGAGGTGGCTATATAAAGCCCCTCCTTTTTGTAATCAATAGAAGGATTTTGGGAAGCAATAATTTAGGGAAGAATATTTTGAGTTTTCATTTTGTAAATAAAGTCTGTTATTTTAGGTAGGGTTTTTATTTTCCTCTCTTCTCTCCTCTTTCCCTTACTTTCTAGGCTTCAGGCACCCTCTTGAGGATGACAACTCGAAGATGTAGCTAAGCCTCCTTTCTTTGAAGAGGAAGAAGCTGGCTTTGGTGGTGGGGCATATGCGTATTTGTCCTCTTGTACTGAAAGTCACAGGTACTGTATTTATGGCCCTCATCTTCTCAAGTGTGAGTTGGACAGCTTTGGATGTTATTGATTTAGCCCAATACTCTCATGCTTTAGAATACGATTGCATACTTATTGCTGAATGCCTTTGTATTCATTAGATAATTATACCCCATAGACCTACAAATGATATTTGTGTGTTAGGGTTTCTTCGAAAAGGGCCATATTGCATGCTACTGTGTTGACTCAAATAAGGTTGTTGTAGGGTGGTTGCTAGTTTAAACATACGATCCGGTGTCTGCGAGGACTATAGGTTGCTTGTCATAGCGGATAAAACAGAGACACTTGTTACCTTTAACACCCAAGTTAGTGACCTAAATCTTGAAGTGCTTTGCACTTTGCTGTTTTACAATTTCTCGGTTTCAACCTACTTCCTTTGTTTTTGAAGCAAATCCCGAAAAGTCCCGAATAAGCCTTACCTTCTTGCTTATGCAAATCATTTCTAGGATAAAACCCATCCACAGTGTTCGGCCTAGACCCAGCATCACTGATGGCTGTGACTCGGCGGTAGTAGGAACAGGTGTATATAAATTTTGTTGATTTTAGCTCGGCCCTCTTTGTGTACGAATCTGAGTGTGCTAGCTTCTTGTATTGCTTTGTGTTGTTTGTTGGGCTCTGGCCTTTTGGCTTAGAATCTCAAGCTTTACGTTGTGGGCGAAACAACCTATGAGATTAGTTACGTGGTGCGGGAGATGGCCTTTTCCCCTTGCTATCTTAAGGTCCTCCGGGGATGCTTGTTTTTGGAGTGTTTGCATGCCTTAGCTCGGATTGTGGGCTGTTTGGTGGCTGTCGTTTCCTGTTCCCGGCTTGTGGGAAGTGCTTCCATTTTTATGCTGTTGGTTTCTTTGGTTGTTGTGTGGCCTATCCCGGGATGTCGGCTGTTGGTTCTAGTTTGTTTGTGTTTTCAAGTTGATTTTTTTTCGGGCTGATGCCCCTTTCCTATGTTTTTTTTTTTTTTTTTTTTTTTTTGGATAATTAGCGTTTATTGCAAAAGGCAGAAGCCCATGACGAAAAGAATCTGCTGGGCAAGAGACCGAAAGAAAAAAGCAGAGACGAACCTCCCTAAATCTAAGGAGAAGGCAACAACCGAAACAACCAACAACAACTGAGACAACAAAATGAAAACCAAACACTCTTCCATCGGGAAGAGACACTGCACTGAAAGCCCAGCCACGGCCGGGCAAAAGCAGCAAGCGATAGAGACCCGAGACTCGACCTAATGACAAAACCCGTCAATCAACCACTGAGCCCGAGAATATTAAGAAGGAAGGATCATCTTTCCCTATGTTTTAGGAGGTTACGCCCATTTTTATTTATTTGGCTGGCCTTTTCTTGTTTTGTACTTGGATGTTTTGTTGAGCTCACACAGTAATAAATTCTTACTTTATCAACATACAAAACCACAGCGGAGATTATCACTATTGGGTATTTCTCACCGTCGTGGGATCCCCATTTCAAGTATATAGGTCAATGCGATGGCTAACCATATGGGACCGCATATTGGATAGTCGGACACGACTTTGTTTTGTTTTGTTTTGTCTTGTATTATATTTGGCGGAGAACCAAAACTTATGCGCCTTTTTGGTATCAAGGGATGGCAAGAAAGCTACGCCGATTATGATCTATATATATATTTGTATATTGTGAATTAAATATACGGGAATGGGTCTCGTGCTGAGGTATGTAGGTGTGGTATCGGGCCACCGGATATCCACAGGTTTCAACCTGATTGACGAGTTGTCAACAAGAGCCGGGCAGAGTGTCACCGACTTTCGTCTCGGAGCTTAGGTACACGAATACGTAGGACTCAATGGGGCACAAGTTTAAATCATGCATTCATTGTGCACTTTGATGAATTGATATGTGTGATGTGTGCTTGAATTATATGATATATATACATGAGAAATGGTATATGGAACACTGGGGTTAGAATACACCAGCAACAGGGGTTAGACGATAATGAACCTTAAAATTTTGGAAATTGAATAGAATTGTATTAGTGGTTGGCGGTCATTCACTAAGGAAAATGTGATGAGCAGGATTTAGTTCATGATGGCTAAGTCTATTAGTGGTTGGCGTGTGCATACTAGTTAGAATGAATGAAATTTAATAACTGCATTGTAGTTTGACATGTGTAAATATAGCCCAGTAGTTATGATGAGAGACGTAGAAGGTTGTCAGTACTAGTCGGTATACGTTTTTGTCTGGGCCTTCACCAGATACAGGCGTGCATTCTGCCCAATTTTCACAAGCTAGTGCAGCAGGAATCAGGAACAGTCAGGAGTAACCTCCAGAGGTTTAAGGCAGCATCATCCTCACAGAGATTCGGGAGGGGATCGAATGGTGGCGGACCATTAGTTCAGTGGATCGAAATTAGAGGCCATGGAGGATCACCTCAGAGGCTTGACCAAAGATAGAGACCCAATTTGGTAAATTTCCAGGCTGAAGGGTGATCGATTGTGGTGGGACTGGGTTAAGACCTCTAGGGACTTGGGGCAATGACTTGGGCAGAGTTTCATGAGCTCTTCATGGGCAAGTATTTTAGGCCCAGCTGCACTAGATGCAAAGACTGAGTTCTAGTGACGAGGAACGATGGTGATGCGTGGCTAAGTTCATAGAGGGTGCTTGGATATGGCTTAGGTGATGAAATTGAGAATGGACTGAAAGAGTTGTCCCATCCGAGCGAGATTATTGGGACTCATACGCATGGATATGGATCTATGGTCAAGACGGTTGATGACCATAGAGAGGGAGGGAGTCTGAGGAGCGCCTGAAGCATCGAGATCTGGTCTTTGAATGAGGAAGAAAAGTCAGTCTTCTTGATTCGGGAGGGAAGAAGATCAAAGGCTTCTAGTTCCGCAGGGGTTTGAGCCGCGATCATCATGGCGAGGCGAGCCGGGGCTCTAGTCAGGGGGGATAGACAATTTGTTATTTCTGCCATTAACTTGGACATGAGGGGATTCTTTGCCCACAGTGAGGATCCTAGGGTTTGGAATAGTTTAGTCAGTGTCATGGATGGGATAGTTCGCGGACACCAGTTTTATTCCTCCACTCTCTGAAAATGCGGTCCAAAGGAACCAATATCGGTCCCAGATGCTGCCTGAGCACCTCTGCTTCCACCAGACAAGCGAGGCATGGAATTAGGGGTCGAGACGGGGCCCACGGGGTCGGGACTTTGAGTTCGAGGGGCATATGTCTATGCCATCACCACCCATAGATTGAGCTGGCAATCTGATCATTATCAGGTATGTTTACGTTATCTCACTTATGGGTAAGGAGTATTTGATTCGAGGTACATCTCATTCATTGTCACTACATACATATGCGAGGTGGGCTTAGAGTTGAGACCTTGGAAGCCCTATGTGATTCTCCCCAGGGGCCAGAGGCGGTGCCAGATCGTGTATCGAAGGGTTGCGAGTTAGAGATCTAAGATCATACTCCGCGATGGACACGAGTCGTGGACATATTAGAGTTCGACGTCATCAGCAGGATGGATTGGTTGGCCAACCTACCAGAAGTTGTCGCCGATTATATGGCGTAGGAGGTTCTTCGCCCACACCTGGGGCCCAGTACGTGTTACATTTGAGGGACAAGCACGATGGCACACTTTGAGGCGTATGCCGGACTCCGGATACGAGACGGGGTTAGTGGGTTAGTAGCAAAGCCTTGCCACAGAAACTGAGTGAGATAGGACTTAGATCTCCCTCAGGTAGTCCACGATTGTAGGGATGTTTTCCGGATGGTACATCGGATTACCAACCATAAAGGGATGTAGACACGTAGTGGGTCGCACCACGGCCGCGTGTATGTCTTTATGATTCTTACATAGTATATAACTAAGTTGAGTTGCAGGAACTCAGGTCGAGATCTGGGTTGCTAGATAGGGATCGTTAGGCCAGGAGCACTTCACCATGGGGCGCTCCGGTTTTGTTTGCAAGAAGAAAGACAAGACCCTTTCATTGTGCATTGACTACCGATAGTTGAACAGGGTTACGATAAAAAATCGGTATCCATTACCGAGGATTGATGACTTATTTAATAAGTTGAGAGAGTGAGTCTACTCAGATAGGCCAGCCGCCAGGTTACCATAAGTTGAGAGTTAGGGAGGCGAATATCCCTAAGACAACGTTCGGGATGCAGTACGAGCACTTTGAGTTCACAGTGATGCCCTTCGGATTGATGAACCATGCCCCGGTGGCCTTCATGGATCTCATGTAGAATCAATCCAATCTCAATAAAATTAGTTTGTCGTGGTCTTTGTAGATGATATTTTGATCTCCCAGAGTGAGTTCGATAAGTGCGAGAGTTTGGCTTACTAAGGTGAGATTCTTGGGACCGTGAGTGTCGAAACCGAGCATGTTAGTGGACCCCAAGGTAGAAATTTGTGATGAGGTGGGAGGCGAAGTGGAGTCCTTGAGATATGTAGTTTCTTGGGATTGGCAGGTCTTTATGGGAGGTTCATTGAGATTTCTCCCGACCTTCGCGGCTTTTTATGGACTAACACATGGAAGGAGTCAGTTTGAGTGGAATGATCGATTAGAAGGCATTCGGGAATTGAAGGAGGCTAACAATTCCTATTACGATGATCTGTGAGAGGACGGAGGTACCGCGATGTGTGCTTGACGCACCGCGGTCGGGTGGGATGCATCGATCTTGGCATGCGGAGGGTAGTAGCTTATGTTTTCCTTGAGGTTGAAGAATCATAAATAGAATTACCCCACAAATGACATGGAGTTGGCGGTCATAGTCTTTGCCTTGAAGATTTGGCGCCACTACCTATCGATGAGTAGTTTAGGTGTGTTAAACCACAAAAGTTTGAGGAGTGCATCTTCATCGTGGGACCTCGATATATCAAGCGACAGTGAATCAAATTCTTAGAGGATTCGACTTCACTTTGCATTACCACCCAGTGGGGAAAATGTGGTGGCTGATGCACTAAGTCGAGTGTAGGAGAATTAGTTAGTATGGCTTCCGGGAGTGGTAGATGTGAGGCGTAAGCCGATTCGGACTCTGATATCTGTGAGTAGGCTCATGGTACTAGGGAGTTTGTGGTAGCTCTGTAGTCCTTATTGAAGCGAGGAGTGATCGGGTCACGAGTGGAGCGTAGAGATAGTGTCTATCGAGAGATAGGGTATAGTTATGATGCCGGAGTGATGAAATTTATGTTATCCACCTGGTCAGTAGTCTGTTATAGGATAGTGAAGTAGTTGGGTTGATAGATATGAGAAGAGATCCTTAAGGGTTTATTTGCTCTCATTCTTTGTGCATGAGAAGTGGCATGAAGATGTATCATGATCTTCGTCGTTAGTACTACTAGAGCGAGATGAAAAGACACGTCGGAGACTTTGTTCGACGATGCCTCACGTGTCGACCCGGGTTAAGCTGACTTAGGAAGTATGAATTACTCAGCCATTGGAGAGTGGTACGAGTGGAAAGTAGGAGCATCCGCGATCGTTTGTGATCCGCGCCCGATGACACAGCGGGCTTGATGTGGTATGGGCAGTAATTGGACCGGCGACAAGGGTTGGCATTTTCTAGCCGTCTGAATGACGCTTCCTGCTTTGGAGAATTCTCACGGTTGTATATCAGAGATTGTCCATTGCATGGAGTGCCAGTGTCCATAGTATCGAATAGAGATCCCAGATTTACGACATACTTTTGGAAGAGCTTCCAGAAGGCCATGGGGACACAATTGACTATGAGCACTACATTTCATTCGCAGACAAATGGTCAGTCGGAGAGGACCATACAAATTTTAAAGGACATGCTGAGAGCATGTGTCCTGGATCATAGGGGTAGTTGGAGATTACTTTCTGACACTTCGGTTATCAGCGGTATATAGATCGGCACCTACGGGGCATGCGGAGGCCATGCGATCATCGATTTGCTCTGGACCCAGTGGGAGAGAGGCCCCATCGCGGTCGGATCTTGTGAGACACCTCGGAGAAGGTGGGTTTGATATGACAGCGTCTTCTCACAGCTCAGAGTCGGTAGAAGAGCTACGCTGACATACGACGTCGACCTCTAGAGTTCGAGGTGGGTGATCACGTCTTCTTGAAGGTGATACCCAAGAGAGGAGTGGTCAGGTTTGACAAGAGGAGAAATATTTCGCCGAGGTTTATCAGACCAGTGAGGGCATATTATGTTGTCTGGGATTGGCATTGCACTTTAGTATGTGATGCAAAGGTTGGGATAGTGGATGATCCGAAGTTTAGGTAAGTCCAAAATATGGGTTTGAGAATGAGTTTTCTTGGGTCAAAATAGTTGACGAATTGCAGTTTTCTAGAATTAAGAAAAGGTACAAATTTATGGTATATAAGGGAAAAAGGGATATTTAGGAAGGTTTTAGTAGTATGGAACAAGATTTGGAAAGTTTTGGGTTGAGGTTGAAAATTTTAGAGAAAAGATGAGATGATGAGGATAGTAGAGTTTGCACAAGAGTGGTTACTTACTGAGTTAATGAAACGATCCACACAAGATAGATGATGGAGTGAAGGAGCCACAATCAACTATGGACGGGTTGATTGATAAGCGGACTCAAAGGCCATGCAGAAGAATCCACTGAGTATGAGAAGCCACCGAACTCGTCTGAGGTCCACGAGATAAGAACGAGAGAACTCTTAAAGAAATCTGAAATATTATTAAACTTGAACTGATTTTCAAAGACTGCATTAGGGAGGCCTATATACTATTATGCTTTAAATCAAAAAAAGCAACCTAACTATGCTAGGAAAGAAACTTTCTAAATTACAAGAACAACTGCTTTTAACTTAGGTAAGAAACTTTCTAAATTACGAAAAACAGCTCTAAAAGAAAACTTTCCTAAAATAAATAAAAGAAAATCTTCCTAAAGGATAGAATAAAATATTGGAGCAAATATTTCTAAAGAAATACCATGAATCATAAAACAAATCCTCAAGATGAAGATTATGTATGGCAAATCTTTTAAAATCAATATGGTGGCTCCACATGAGGGGTTTGTCAAGTGATACGTTGCCTTCGAGGCCCAGATATAAGTCAAGGATTTTCACATGTATTCCCAATGTTCGATGTGTTTATAGAAGCTCCTGCATCAATCCCCCATAGCTGGGAAAAAAGACTTGCCCTCAAGTCTTCACCGTGATAAGCCCTCAAGTCCTTAACATTGAACAAATTCATATTAATCAATAAGCGCAACTTGCAGGCATTCTCTCAGTTTTCTCTATAATCTTGAAGGGCCATCTACCATGGCTTAAGCACCAAACTTTCTGGTGGAAACCTATCCTTTAACGAAGGTGTACCCAAACCAATTCGCCATACCAGACTAAACATACTTGCGGCGATCCATTGCTTGTTCCACACATGTTGGCATTCTTCTTCTACAAATCTTCAAGCGACTTCTTCCTTGCAACTATGTCAGTCTCTTTGGCTCTAACTTCCAGCATCTCCTAAATTTGAATAGTCGGATGGGGTGCTAATTCCATGGGTCCAATTGGTTTTAGTCCATAGACTACCTTAAATGGGCTTTTCCCAACAGTTCTATGCATGGACTGTGTAGGCAAACTCAATTTGGGGGTAGAATCGATCCCCATTGTTTCCACGTTCTTTCCCACATAGCTCCTTAGCAAATTTCCCAAGATTCTATTAGTAACCGGTTTGACCATCGTTGGGGGTGATAAGAGGTACTGAGCATTAAAAGTCCCCGGTTCCTCCCTTGAGTTCTCAAAGTGACTAAGAAACTTAAGTCTCTATACGAAACCATAGTCTTGGGAATACCATGTGAGCGCTAAATCTCTTTGAAGTACAGAAAATCATTGGCATATCTGAAGCATCATTAGACTGTTGCCATGTTTCACAAAGTGAGGCCATCTTTGAACACAATCAACTGACCACGAGAATCAGCAGATCTTTGTTTCTTTGTGTTGCAGAGTAGTCCCAAGCAAATCGACTTACCTCCTCAGCTGGCATATTTGGAATTGGCAATGGGGTATATAATCCATTGTTTCCATGAGTTTTAGCCATCATGCACACACAACACACTTCTTGACAAATCTAGCGATTTCTTTCTCTGAAACGACCCGAAAGAAGTTTGCCTTCACTAGAGCTAAGGTTTTTAAAACTACGAAAGTTTCCTCTGTGTTTCTACGCACAGCTCATCAGGAATGCTCAATCTCAAAGGAACGAGATGGGATGCATAGGAGTGAAATTTTCTTTAAAGAAAACCGTCCATCCTTACAAAATCCTTGAAAGGCTTGTCGGCGCATACCTTCGATTTCACCAAAATCAATCCTCTAGTATAGTTCCTTTGACACATCGAATCATTCTGGACTTGCATGGAAGTAATATAGACATGTCTACTCAGGCATCATAACAACGTTATGAACACCCGCTTTATATGGACCAACTGAAGTTATGCAGCATAGAATTCCACCCATGTCATCTTCGATTCAACTTGTCTTTGTGGTTGATGAATTTTAGTGCTTAATGATATAAAGAAAAGCACAAATTGCTTGTAAAGCAAGTATTGACTCAATGAAATAAAGCTCTATAGATAGCATAAAACTCCTTGTCATAGGTGGGTAAGCACCACAGCACTGCCTTCGACAACTTCTCACTAAAGAAGCGATGAGTCTTCCTTCTTGACTAAGGGCGGCTCAATCCCAAACTTGAGATGCATCACTCTGCTTAGAAGACTTTGTTATAAATCAGGTAAAACCCAGTATGGGGCTTAGGTTACTTTGCTTCTTAATCAGCTCGAGCTTTCTTGACAGCACTAGTCCACTTGAATTTGTCTCCTTTAAGCATTCGATTCACGAGAGCCATTATAGGCTAAATCCAAAATAAATCTCTACATAAAGAGACCCCAGCCCAGTAACTTCTCACATCTGTGGATCGAGCTAGGAGTTGACGGTCGTAATCGCCTCTATCTTGCTTCGATCCATCTCAATTCCATCTTTAGTAACCACATAGCAAGAAATATGATTAATCGGCATAGAGTCACACTTCTTCATGTTGACAAATAATCGTACTCCCTTAGGAATAGAAACGAATTACTTACTGAAATGCTCAGAGTGCTCCATCAATTTTGCTATAGATTAAATATCATCAAATCTCTCACACACAAAATTTCGATGCATGGCTTAAGGATATGATTCATAAACCTCATAAAAGTGCTAGGGCATTGGATGGTCGCATCACCATCCCTCATAGAGTCCATCTCATTTTGGCAGTCTTTCATTCATCTCTCCCCTTCCCTCATACGAATTTGATGAAATATCGCATAAATCATCTCTCCCGAAAGATGGGCCTTTACCGCTAAAGTTGATCCAATGAATCATCGAATCTTGGAATGGGAAATGGAGTAATCTGATAGTAATCTTGTTATTTGTCTACTATCAACACATCTCTGAAGATCATCCTTCTTTGGTACTAGCGGTGAGGAGCATGAGGCTCTTACTCTCTCGAATAAGCCCTTTATTTGAGCAACTCATCAACTTGTATTGTAAGCTCTTCATGTTCTTTAGGACTCATCCATAGTCAGTTTATCGGGCAAAACATAACCTAGTACGAGGTCTATTTGATGTTGAATATCTCTAAGGGGGCAACCTAAGTGTAATCTCCTTGTGTACTACATCAACAAATTCTACTCATAATTGGCCTCTACTTTGGGATCTCCTTCTCACTTTCTGGGCTTCTTCAATAGCAACTAGGCCATCAAGCATCTGAAACTACTCTCCGATTTCTTTCTCCAACTCCTGATTTGACAACAAAGAATCTTGTCACTGGTTCGGAGTCAGCACCGTCTCATTTACCTGCTAAGACACCTTTACAGGCTCCATCCGAGGAATGTGTAAGTGTTCTCGCTTTCACTATAAATGACCTTCCCATCATATCACATGGCCTGGCAGCTATGACAAACATCCACCGGAACAACATCACACCATACTCGGCCCGTAGTGCTTTCCAATCAGTGCTAGACAAGGCACCTATGCTTTACCTTGATATCACTACCCCCTTTGAAGCCGCCTGTTTATGTGGTTTTGATGTGGATCCATCTTCAAATCAAGATTTTGAACCATCTCCAAGGAAACACAATTCTCGGCTCCCACTATCAATAATAACCAAACAAACCCCGTCTCTTAGACGTGCATCAGGTGAAAGACATCGGGACCGCAACCACCTCTCCTCACTAGCAGCCTACCCCTATCTTAAGACTCCTTTGAACAACTAAGGAAGTCCCATGGCTCCAGCATAGTAAGCCTATCCTTATCTTCATGGTCGATCTAATCGCTCTTCCACGCCTTCTCTTCCCTCGCCTTCATATTCTTCAACTGGGGCAATCCACTGGGTCTGGCTAGGGACATTCAGATGCTATATGCTCCAAACTGGCATTTAAAGCATCGCTTCGACTCCTAGGGGTGCACTTCACAAGGCCTGTGCACTTCACCTTTACTGAGGTTTAAGGGTGGCTTTAGCACTACTAGGACCCTTTGAAGTCGAATTTCGATAAATCCTCCTTTAATCGGATTCAGAGTAAAACCCCATACTGGCTGTAGCCTCAACTTAAGGCAAGCGATCACATCTCAAGAGTGTTATATGGTCAGAATTGAACAAGCTTAGAAATTTCGAACCTCAAACCACCTGTAGCGCTATGGACCCGCCTCCTCCTCAGCCTCTTGCAAGTCTCCTTTGATAATCAAATTTTCAAACTCAGCCAAATACTCCTCCACAGTCAAATTATGCTGCTTCAAATTATGAATTTTGAGGAAGATATCTTGGCGATAGTGGAAAGGAAGATACTTCCCTTTAGTTCTTTCTTCATCTTTTCCTAAGTTTCACCTTTCTTCATATCTCTCTCGTCGTTGCTCTTTTATTTTCCCACCAAAAAGAAGCATTTTTTGGCGATCTCGGAGAAGCCACCAACTTCACCTTTTGCCGCTCGGGGGGATCATAATATTCAAAGACACGTTCGACGTATTAAGCCAATCAAAGAAGTCATTAGCATGCATTCTTCCTTCAAATTCTGGAATTTCAAACTTTGGATTGAATCTAGAACTTTCATCATTATTACGTTTCTCATAGTAATCATCATCACAGATCGACCATACCTTCCTCCATAATCATATTCTCGAATGCTCGTCTCAGCTTCGCGTTTCAAGTAATTCGAACTCGCTAGGCAAAGATACCGGCTAAACTTTCATCACCTTCACCTTCCGTGAATAAGTCTTTGTCACCATAGGATCATCATTGATGTTTTCATCCGCTTGTAGACACCGAACCATAAATTCAAGATCAAGAATGCGTTCAGAGAATGAGGATCGAGAACCACTTGAACCATGATTAGGACTTTGTCTCTCGGGAACTAAGAATACTCTTTAGCTTATGATCGCCCATCAACTTGAGCTCGATACCACTTCGATGCAAGGTTGGGACTGATGGATGATCCGGGTTTAGGTAAGCCAAAATATGGGCTCGGGGTGGTTTTCGGTCAAATAGGTTATGGCCAATTTTGGAGATTTTCTGTTAAGAAAGGTAAATTTATGGTATATAAGGAAAAAGGGATATTTAGGGAAGATTTTAGTAGTATGGGAACAAGATTTGGAAAGTTTTGGGTTGAGGTTGAAAATTTGTTGGCGGAAAGTTTAGAGAAAAGATGAGATGGTGAGGATAGTAGTTTGCACAAGAGTGGTTACTTATCAAAGTTAATGAAACGATCCACACAAGATAGATGATGGAGTGAAGGCGATACAATCAACTATGGATCTGATCGATGTTTGGACAAAGACTTTGCCACCAAGGAATCCATCTAGGTATGAGAAGTCACGAACTCGTCCCTAAGGGAATCCACCTAAGAGATAAGAGAACAAGAGAGAACCTTTAAAAGAAATATCCAAAATATTATTAAACTTGAACTGATTTTCAAAAGACTACATTAGAGGAGTATATATAGCCCCATACTTTCTAAATAAAAAAAAGCAACTTCTACTTTAACTAGGAAAAAAAACTTTCTAAATTACAAAGAACAATTTCTACTTTAACTAGGAAAAGAAACTTTCTAAATTACAAAAGCAACTCAAAAGAAAACTTAAAATAAATAAAGCAAATCTTCCTAAAAGGGATAGAATAAAATATTGAGCAAATATTTCCAAAAGAAATACAATAATCATAAAACAAATCCTCAAGAAGATTATGGAAAATCTTCTAAAATCAATATGGTGGCTCCACATCGTGGGCTCATTCAAGTTCGACTACACGCTTGCCTTCCAAGGCAAAAATGAGGTCCAAAAAAGGATTTTTCACATGTATTCAATGCGTCTTGACCTCCCTAATCCAATTGATTCGTGCCACGGTAGGGTGAGCGGAATCAACAAAATTTGTTTCCATAAATTTCTACTGCCGTAGCTGTTACCGCAAGATAAGGTTCAGTGGTCGAACACGGGGATGGGTTTTCATCCAAGGAATGACTCCTTGACTGCTGTTGAAATGGGCGAGGCTTTTAGTTCGATTTTCTGGAATTTTGTTTTTAAAACAGCCGAGTCGTTTCGTTACCTAATAACCTAAAACTCCAAAGTGAAGTGTGAAAAGGTAACTCGGTTTAGTCACACTTCGACAACATAGGGCAAATAAGTGTCCTCTGCCTTTATCCCCTCAAAGATCATGGCAAGCAACCTATAGCCCAAGCCACAACCTGATCTTTGTTTAACTAGAAAACCTAACCCTAGAAACACTCCTATTTGAGTCAACATTGTGCAACATGCATTCACACTCTCTTCTACTTTAAAACCCTAGCACTCAACCTCATTTCGTTGGCTCAGAAGGCTATCTAAAGAATAACAAAGGCATCTAATAATAAGTATGCACTCAGAATTCTAAAGCATGGTGTAAGTATCGGGCAAAGTAATGACATTAAATGATATTCAACCCTAATTTGAAAAGTCAGAGCCATAAATACGTGACTGTGAGCATTTAAAACATGAGGACAACCCGTGAATCGCCCCAAAACTGTGCTCTGGCGACCTTCTCTTCAGTGTTAGGAGGCTTTAGCTAAACATCTCAGTTGTCATCCCCGCATAGGTGTTCTCATAAAATTCTAGAAAATGAAAGAGCAGGAGAGAAGAGAAAGAAAACCCTAAAATGAAAGTCATGGAGATATTTACATAAATGAAAAAGTTTCCAAAGATCGCTTAGGGTTGGCAAAAATGACGTGGGGCTTATATAAATAACCCAATGTGAAACTACAAGAAAGCCTAATATATTGGCTCATACAAGGGACAAGGAGGTATTACACCAAAACTGGTCGCTTCGGGCATTAATTACACAAATTTAATTGTGGCAGAAATTTCGCTATGTGTAAATTTCTCTAGGTAGGCGAAAAATTTCACAAATTTAGCGAATTTTCTTAGCCTAGCGAAATTATGACAGAGATAAATCTAAATTTGAATTCTCGCTTATGCATAGTTGAATTTCGCTAGCTAGCTAAATCACAGCCTAGCAAAATTTCCAGAGATAGCGAAATGAAGAATTTCGCTAGGCACAAAGTGATTTTCTATATAGCGAAATTTCGCTTAGCCTAATGAATTCTATCAATTCCGCCAGATCATGAATTTTTCGATATGGTCATAAAATTAAGAATCCCGTGGAAATTTTCGCAATCATAGCAAAATTTCCTAGTCACTGCTCTTCACCGTCTATTATTAATCGCACCTCCACTCAGATCCTTTTTCATCACTCTGCCATCATTCCTTCATTGAATTTGAATATGTCTGATGGTCGATAACCTGGTTCAATCTTCATGGTTCAAAGACATATCTCGATATCAACTCCCATGTGGCAAAACCGTAAAATAAATAAAAAATAACCTTGAAACTACATAAGTGATACTTCACAATTTAACACCTCAATTGGCTTAATTGATACGATTAGTGCGCAAAAAGCACTCAAAACCTATCTCGACAAAATTAAAATAGCACTATTCAGCACTAATCACACCCCCTAACCGACATGTTGCTAGTCCTTAGCAACAATGCAAAATAATAAAGGCAATGATGCAGTTGATTCTTCAAAAGTTTATGGTTCAAAAGGTGTATATACAAATAAGCATTACCTTTAAAATGAAGAATTGATACCAAGTTTGAAAACCAGCATGAGAGAACAGAAACCATATAAGAAAAAGTTTTAGGTCAACATCGGATCCATGGTTCTCAAACTGAATTTCCACCAAATTCTAATGGTTCTTAATATAACCGTGATCGAGCCAATAAAGTAAAATCTCTCCCCAACCTAGCTACTGGTACGGCCTTGTCGTTGAACAACCTAAATGGGGATTAGCTACACACTTATTTCTTTACTTGACTAAATTGTAAAGTAAATGCTCAAACTGATTTCACCAAAGTCCGTGTAATCTGGTCCACTGATGACTCCTAACCAATTAAGGTTTCAGGCATTAAGCCAAAAGGATCACTCAATTCACAAACTCTACAAGCTTCACCCCGGACTAATGACTTCAGAATTACACCTACAAAACGCTAAACTCTACCCATCCACCATGTAACGAACACTAAGTCAAGATTCTAACCACCAAGGCTTGTGGCACGGCCTAAAGCGCTTCGCCATATACCCCTGACCGTGTTCTGGCCTGGGCATAAAGCTCACGACTTTATTTTCTTGTCTTTTTCTTTCTTTCGCTTTTCTTTCTTTCCTCGAAGACTACATCAATTAAATATGGGTAAGACAAACCTATCGCGGGCTGCCATCATACCCGCGCCTACTATGCAGCTCGAAAGGAGGCAAATAATTGGCTGTACTCTATCGAACAATCAATGTGGCAGTGTGAATTAGCTTAAGGGGGAATGTTCAAGGTTGATAATGTTGGAACTTCAACTCGACTAAAAATTGGTTTCAAACATGGACTTTTTCTAAAGATTAAGCAATATGAAAGGCTCCAATTTTTCAATTAGAGGTAATCTAATCATTAATAAAGGCAATTCAATTGTTCAATCAAGACAAAACTACAAAAAAATGGGGACAATAAAAAGATTTTGCAAAAGTGAAGTAAACTATATATATATAACAAACAGATAGTTGATATAGCCAAAATGGCTAGACATGCATAACAACAAAGCTAAACATACAAAAGATACCACTGCCTACTATGGCTAATACATGAATCTTATTACTGTACCAGAGGCATTGACAGTCGGGTAACTATACAAAAACATAAAAAAGAAACCTAACCACCCCACCGCTGTGGCAAGGTGGGGTCTCAGCTACCGCGCCGCCAACAACATATCCAAACAAGCCGGCCGCAGCCGCCCAGCCCCTCTCTAGTCAGAACGCGTGAATACCTAAATTGTCATGATCCGCTGCAAAGATGGAGGACAGCGTTCTGCAGTGGCCCCACCCGCCCCAACCTCCGGGTCCCAGCCGCCTGGTAGTGGCTAGGAAGAATATACAAAGATCCATAACAATGCGGCTTAGCTCTCGAACCGACGCGTATGTGCCCGAGAATGCGCCGTGATGTAAATGATGGGCCGAGTATCGCAGGGCCGCGTACCGGTGTAGAGTGTAAGACGGAGGGAGAACGACCGCAGCGGACCTCTCCATCTCGTGCCTGGTATGGACTATCCGTCCCGGCGCGGAGTCCTCTCGCCCCGGTCCTGCACCTCCCCTCCCGGTCCCGTCGCCGGAGGAGAAAAGATACTGGCATGACCATCGCCGTCGACCGATTGGGACTGAGGGCATCGAATCCTCCGCCGATCCGGGCCTCCGTTCAAGTGCCCAGGACTGCATAATAATCTCAGACGGCGAAGTGGAAGACTCACCGAGCCGCCCTTACGATGGACTCCATCCTCGAAGTGTACAGCAGGTCACTGTACCAGAGGGACTCAACTGTAATCCCTCCGAGATCCCGCATGCAGCCTCCGTGACGCCCCCACGCCGCACGTGAAGGTCGCAGACGGAAGAGGTCGGGTCCCGAACAGTGATCGACCAGAGCATCCGAGCGGAGCCGCTCCCACAATACGCGGGTCCAAGAAGGGTGTCTATAGCAAGATCGCGACCATCTCCCGGCATGTCCCCGTGAGACCTACCCCGAGAACCTCCAATCGGGCTCACTAGATCCGCAGCCTGATCACGCCAAATGTCCGCCGCCTAAGCACTCCCCGCGATCGCCAATAGTGAACTCGAGCTCGAGCTGACTCAGCGCCTCCCGGATGCGCAAGCCATCAATGGTAGAACCGCAATCCACCGGGGTAATAATATCGCTCGGGCCATGAATGGTAAAGCAGGAGTAGCGGTTCAATCGGGCCGAGATCGAACTCGACCGTGATCTGATCAAAGCCGGGACGTCATAGAATGACTCCCCATGGAAGTCTCTCGAAAGTGAAGCGACGCCCCGGGGCCAGTGGTTCCCGACAAATAACGCCCCGATCCCGAGGTCGGCGATAATCGAGGCGTAAGAGGGTCAGTCACCGCCGATAGTCGGAGACTACCGAGGTCCTGATGAGGATGACCTACCCGCCCGGGCACGGCCCGAGGGCTGCCTCCTGGGACCAAGGCCAGGGCACCGGTAAGGCCCCGGTCCCATCCGTCTCTGTACCTCCCAACCCCAGGCCCTGGAGGATCGCCTGGGACTGGAGCCGGTACGGTGGTCCGGAACCGGAATGGAACCGGCCCGCTCCCTCTCGGGTACCGACCGACCGAGGGGGTCAAGGCTGACCCACCTCGGCGCGAACCCCAATCGGGGAGCGAAAAGAACACGGGCAGGCGAGCCGATCGAATGTAACCGAAGACCGCAAGGCCGACCGGGGTCACCATCGACGTATCGAGTCACACTCCAATATGACAATGCATAAACCAGGCTCGCCGGGCAGGGGACCGGTGGCAATCGGATGCGCGCGAGTGTAGGCGCTTACCAACTAACCGAAGATCCACCTGTGCACGGCGCCGCGCATGGGGGCAAGAATACCGTGGTCAGGTGCGCGCTCGGGCAGCGGGCGCAGGGTGCAAAGATCCACGGCAGTGGTAAAGTGGTAGTGACTCGTGGCTCCTGCGACATACGGGCCGGTGTGGCTACCGGGCGCAGCGTGGCAAAGTGGCTAATAACTAGCGATGCAGCAGCGAATCACTGTGGCTCCCGGGCCGCAGGAGCAGACTAGTATCACAATGCTTGAACTAAGAATGGCTCGTGGCTCCTGGGCGTGGCGTAGACTGAGGAGAATATGAAATGATCTTGAAATAGCCCTCCCATCCCTTCATTAAGGTTCATGTACCAAGAGCTATTTCACCTAATTTCACAAGTATAAATAATTTGAGCCAAGCTCAGATCAAGGCACAAAAAAAAAATCGAATTTTCAGCATTTAATTATTAATAATATTAGAAAAAAATTTATAATAAAATTATCATATTAAACTATAATTAAAAAGTTAATATAAGGTAATATAACATAACAAAGGCCAATAATGGAAAACTGCTAAATTAGGAAACTTAAAAATAACTAAAATTATTAAATCGGATTAAATTAAAATAAAAGTAAAATTGTCGAACTGCAATTTGGTTTTGAGAACACCAAACCAGCCTAATATCCCAAAATTACTCAAGGAGGGTCAAGGAGGATGATCTCAACCCCGCAGCCGCCTCGAGCCGATTCCTCGTGTCAATTTCTATCATGACTCGTTCTCACCGATTGAATTCCGAATCGAGTAATCGGGCTCGCAGCGGCACCGATGGCAAAACCAAAACATCCGCCACCTTGATTGCCATTTCCTCGCAATTCCCTGACACTTAGCTTCCTACATTCTCGAATTAATCAGCATGTTTCACTGTGCACTTCGATTTTCGCTCTTCCATCTCAGGTTCAGGGTTCAAGTAGAATATGTTCGCCCAATGTCATGTTGCCAAATGTAAGTTGCATGACTGCATTCTGCAAGAATTGATGATTGCATTGGCGCGGCCGAAATGGTCTTCCTGTGATGATCGGGTACAGCGATCGTCTCATTTGCAACGTCTTGTCGAAACACTGCAAAATCTACCGGTAGAATTTTCTATTTCTGCTCAAGACATCCAACCATCCCGCTCTCTCTCCTTCTCTCTCTCTCTCTCTCTCTCTCTCTCTCCTCCCTCCTCCCTCTTCTCGCTCTCTCTCTCTCTCTCTCTCTCTCCCCCCCCCCTCTCCCTCTCCTCCCTCAGTGACCCTTTACCCATCCACCAACGATGCAATGTCAGGCTCTAAGTTCACCCCAAACCCAACTCCATTATACACCGAGCATGCAAGAGGGTTCACACTCGGCTCCTAGATCAAGGAGGATTTGTCTATACAATTCTACCCAATATTAATCAAATTGTGGGAGTATCCAGATCCTTTATTTGACTGGTTCTCGCTTTGGATTATGAATAACTTGTCTTTCGCTTAAAAATGCCTTCTTCTCAATGCTCAACCCTTTTTGATCAGACAAAGATCCTTCAAAACTTTGCATAAGCAGGACTTGTTTAATGATGTCCAAAAGAGGTATGTTAACCTTCACCTACCTTAGGACTTCTAGGATGCCTGCTTGCCGAGTTGCCTTCTTCTTGCTTCTAAGTGCCTGTGGAAATGAAGGTGGCATGCAGTGTTTCATTGAGTCCTCTATCAAGAAAATGTGTTCTGGCTCCATTTCTACTTCATTCCCGTTTCAACACGCTTTCGCATCGGGTCAGATCAACCTCTTTCCACTCCTAAGGGTGATTATGCTTTACCTCATCCATTCCCCACCGTCGGGATGACCCTACCCTCATGGATTCCTTTCGGTTTGGTAATCGCTGGGAAGGGAACCTTCTCTCCCCGTACTCCGTAATTGTTGATCTTTGCATCAATACTGCAAGTCGTCATTTTCTGATTAAGACGCCTCCCAAGCCCATCTATTCTCTTGCTCAATGTGCTCTACAGTATCAACTTTGTGCCAATCTTTCAGCATTGATCCTTTGTTCTTCCAATAGAAATTACCTACCCACCTTACCTGCTAAATTTAAAATTGGTCAGTTCTACAAGAGATGATGGCTTTGGAGGTGGTCTGCCTGAGAGGAAACCAAACTGTGCCTGGCAAATTCTGGGGTACATAGGCAGGGGATTGCTCTGTGAGAGTGTCAGGTGATTCCTCCAATTGAATTGTAGGTATTACCATATTGGGTATTAGGTTGTGGTGGTCAGATTGACCTACAACATTTGCTCGCTTCCGATATCAAACTTTCATTGATGGAGCACTGGGATCATGTTCTCCTGGATTACTCAAAGTGTTGGAAACTCCGGTGAATGTTGGCTCAAGAAGTTTTCTGGCCATCAGATGCACTTCATGGAGCCTTTTGCCTTCAAGCTCCTCCACTTTCCTAGCCATGGTCGAGATTTTGCCTCTGCTCTATATCCTCCGACAATGCATACATCCCACTCCTAGGCTGACTAAAGGCCCCATTTTTTCCATTTCTCTCTGCTCTGTCTTATCCTAACCTTGGGAAGTTTCCAACCACATAATTCAAGAAACTATGGCATCATCATGGTGCTTGCTCGTAAAAATCTCCCCACACATATAGCGTTTCCAAAAGTCGATTCATGTATAGTGGAGACATACCACCATGTAAGTGGTTTATAAGATCCATGTGTCGAAACCATGATGTGGACAAGCACTAATGGTCTCCATGAATCTATCCTTCAAGACCGTAGAACCTCTCACCATCTCTCGAGTCGCAAAGGTGTAAATTTGTCTCTTCAAATTGTTGGTCTCCACGAGTAATCAAGAATTTTAAAACTCGGGGCTTCGCAGCCTCAGCCCCAATTTCTAACGGTTCTGGCCTCGCTGAATTAAGCCAAATCTCGCTCGGTCTCTTGCTGGTCAATGAAATGCTTTCAAATTAGCAAATCCATGTCCATCATACCTTCCCTTAAAAGTTGTGCAAACTTCCTCAAAATCCCTTATATGAGTGTATGGATTTTCATTTCCATACTATGATAATACGCTGGGAGAAGGTACTAAGTGTGGCCTCACCGCCACATCTTTGTAGCGGTAGAGTGTTACATAAGATGTAAGGCACTAACCTAAGAGGGTGTATGTGGTCCTCATCGACCTATGTCGTTGGATTCACTCGTACCGGGCCGACTCGTGCTCCTCGTAGGGGATCCATTCTGGGTCTATCGCACAATCGATTCACAACTCACTCAACCGGGTGTAATCGATTCTCCAGAGTCTACCCGATGTCTCTCTTCCTGGTGCATAAACACTGCTATACAACTGACACAAGAAATGAAGTACAAACAAACTTGCAAAAGGGTTATTTGTTAGCTAAAATAAAACTGACTCGTAAAACAAAATGCGCGCTTACCGCAAAGTAATCGCGCGGTTGTGTTGTCACCTCACTTCGTGATGTTGATCAAGCAAGTACACTCTGAACTTATCAAACGTAGCCTGGGCACCATCCACTTAATCCGCGCCATTTGATTCGCGCTACTGGTAGGTGAGCGAAATCAAATGTAAATTTGTTTCTATGTTCCTCCCACGCTGTAGTCAAGCTACCATGAAAGATAAAGGGTCTGTGGTCGAACACGAGACGGGTTTTCATCCTATGAATGACCTGTGACCGTTGTTGAAAATGGTGAGCTTTTAGTTCGATTTTTGGAATTTTGTTTTAAAATACTGAGTTGTTTGGAGCCATCGAATAACCGTAAAACCGAAGTGAAGTGTGAAAAAGGTAACTTTAAGAGTTTGAATAGCTCGACATGGGTAAATAAGTGTCCCCTGCCTTATCCTCATCACGGCAAGCAACCTATAAATTCAAGCCATAACCTGGATCTTTGTTTAACTGTAAAACCTAACCCTAGAAACACCCTATTTGAGTCAACACGTGAAACATGCATTCACAAATTTCCTTCAATTTAAAACCCTAGCACTAACCTCATTTCAAAGGGGTTTCAGAAGGCCATTTGAAGAATAACAAGGCATCGAACAATAAGTATGCACTGTAATTCTAAAGCATGGTAAGTATCACAAAGTAAATGACATTAAATGATATTCAACCCTAATTTGAAAAGTCGGGAGCCATAATGACCTGTAGCATTTAAAACATGAGGACAACCTCGCAATCGCCCAAACCAAGCTAGTTACCTTCCTCTTCAGTTATGAGGCTTCGCCAAACATCTCTCGAGTTGTCATCCCCGAGAGGGGTGTCTGGGCAAAATTCTAGAAATGAAAAGAAAGAGGAGAGAGAAGAGAGAAAAAGAAACCCTAAAACAGTCGGGAGATATTTACATAAATGAAAAGCTCTAAAAGATCGCTTAGGGTTACAAAAATGACGTGGGGCTTATATAGGGCACCCAATGTGAAACTACAAGAAAGCCTAATATATTGGCTCATATTAAGGGACAAGGAGGTAATACACCAAAACTAGGGTCAGCTTACTTTAATTACACAAATTTAATACAAGGTGGAATTCCTCACACAGGAAATAATAGATAAAATTCTGGCTAGCCTAGCGAAATTACGCGAGATAGCGAATGAATTTTCACATAATGCTGAATTTCGCTAGCTAGCTAAATTTCGCTTAGCCTAGCTTAAAAATTTGAGAGATAGCTTAAAATGAAGAATCTCTCGCTAGCACAAAGGATTTTCGCTAGCATGTAGGGCCTCGCTAGCCTAGCGAAATTTCTCTAATTCTCAGCTAGGATTGCGAAATTCGCTATGGGTCTGGAAATTTTCGTAATCCCAATAAATTTCGTAATCATATAGAAATTTCCCGGGCTGTCTGCTTCACTCCGCTTCCGTACATCGCACCTCCACCGCATCCTTATTCATCACCTTGCCATCATTCCTTCATTGAATTTCGATATGTTCGATGGCTGATAACCCGGGGTTCAATCTTTCATGGTTCAGCACATATCTCGATATTGAACCTCAAGGTATGCAAAAACGCAAAATAAAACAAAATAACCTCGAAACCCGCATAAGTGATACCTAAATAGACCAACACCTCAATCGCGACCGATACGATTAGTGCGCAAAGCACCCAAAACCTATCTCGGTCAGGGGCTCAAATAGCACCCATTCGGGCACTAATCACCAATTCTTCAATAATTAAATAATTCCCAATGTCTCTGTGTTTATAGAAGCTCCCGTGATCGCATGTCCTGTGTTCATGAGGTGTCAACATCTCCATGTTCAAAGTATACCCGATCTAGCTCATGTAATGATTGGGGAGAGATTATCATGACATATGGACCTTCGAGGAGGGACCAAGCAGGCATCATGGATAGTCGGGATTAGGGTTCATGTATCGCAAGACTCGTGAGGTGGCCAGTGGAAAGTGTTGTGGCAAGATCGAGGATTGGAGGAGGCAATGTGGGAGCACGAGGACACGATGCGGGCCACCTATCCTTTCTTGTTTAGGGATGAAGGTACAAATTTTAGTCGTTTACTAATTAAATGACTAGTTTACATGCATGAGATTGTGTACATTGCATCGTGCATGTGTTTTGTTGTGAATGTGTGTGGAATTTCGGGACAAAATTCTCTTAAGGGGGCAAGAATGTAAAACACGAGAAAATTAAATTTTTTGAAAAAGGGTAAAACGGTAATTTCAATGAGAAAATATGAATTTTTTCTAGATCTCAGATGATGAAATGGACTTCACTGTTGGAATCGTCTCGCAAAATCTAGCCACCACATCGAATTTCGTCGAATTCTGAGATAGTCAGAATTTCACGTTTTTCGAGGCACCGAGAGTAACGAGCTAAGACTCCTAAGACTCATTCGAGTACTACATCGAGCCAATGCGGTCAAAATGGAGAGCAAGTCAAACACAAGTCTGGGTGGACCCATGTGACATGTGTCACCACTTGATAGGAAGGAAATCCAAAGTTATGGATAAGAGGATAAGGAATCCATGAAGCCAATGTGGAGAGCTAAGTATGTGGCAATACGAGGCCTCCACTGACTTTAGGGCTAAAAATCTGGGTGGGAGGAGAAGAAGAAGAGGAGGGAAAAAGAAAGAGAAAAGAGAGAAGAGAGAAAGGGGAGAGAAATGCTCCAATATCTCTCTACGATCTACGGAGATCGGTGGGTCGATTTTTGTCGAGCCAAGAACTAAAGATCATCTGCTCGACAAAGCCTACGGGTGGGTATCGAAAACACCAGATTTCGCCAAAGATTCAAGTGAAGAGTTCTAGAAATCAAGGGTTTTGGGTTTAGGAAGTGTCCACGAGACTTCCTAGAGCAACTTCTACGCTTCAAGAGCAACTTCTCCTACTTTGGTTATTTTATACCTTAAGGGTTGTGTGGTTGTATCTAGCCCCAAAGGGGATGTTTGGTTGCATTTTGAACTATGGGAAGCTGCCCTATCTTGATCCTATGCATTAGTCGGACTTTAGGACTGGTTTTCGGGTGGGAAACGAAGGGAATTTGGCCAGGTCCTCAAGGAACTGTAGTCACACCGGCTAACTTGATGTCTCACTGGCCTCTACCCGAATCAGACCTCTATAGCCCAGGTTATGGCCCGTTTATCTGGAACGGCCTAAGTGGAAAGGCCGCCCACTGGTCGGGTCAAATTGTGGTCAGCTCGGGCTAAGGTGGTCCATCCAGTTTATCCGGCCAGTTTGTCGTGCCAGCGTTTGTCCTGGCCCCGCCAGTTTGTCCTGGGTTGTGGTCGCCTCGACCAGCTCATCCGCCGTTTGTCCCGGGCTAGGGTCCGTCTCAACTAGGTGAAAGTCTGTCTGGCTGGGTCTAACTATTCATGTGAGGCCTCCAATTTCGGACGACCATAACTTCTTCGTCCAAACTCCGTTTTGGGTGTTCTTGGACTCTATGGAAAGCCCATTGAGTCAAGAGTCCATCCATATGCCTGTAGAGATAGTGGGTGATCATAACTTTGATGAATCGGCGTTTTTCACCGAGTGTGAGGGTCAGCTTGGTTGTGTCAGATGTGAAGGCTCTGGGTTTTGATACGACCATTTCTGGCGGTACGTCAGAGGCTATCAGATTAGGTAGAAATTGCAATGAGCAGCCTAAGAAAGGTTGTAAGACACACTGTTTAGTCATGGGTTGATGAACGCACATGCTTGATAATGATATTTAGATATATATTGGCATGAATATATGGAACTATATGTCATGGTTATGTTTGCATGGTAATTGACATGAAGTAAATCGATGAAATGGTTCATGGAAGGTGCATCAGTACATGTAACACAGAGAAATTGCAGGTATACGGTATCCCACATGCATGGTAACATCGCCGAAGCCCGTGTGGGTGCATAGAACGCACCATTCTTGGTGAATGTTTGATGAGCTCAAAATGGACAGTGTCCAATTGAGACTCACAATGGTATCAAATGAAAAATGAAAATGAATATATATATATATAAATGTGTCATGAAAGATGCATCCCCAAGGTGAAAGACGCAAATTACATAAGTATAAACATGATCACCAGCCAGTTGAAAGTCCGTAAAATGTCTAAGGCGTATAAACGATCCCGCCAGAGACCCCCGAAATGACGAGTCGAATAAATAAACATACCCCGATTTTGATGAAATTCAAATGAGTATCAGGCCACGGTCCGTTCTTCCTTCGCCTCAGGCCTCGGGTTTCTCAGACTCGTTGTTCAGGCGCGCCTTGCAATAAATTTACTCATCCAAAAAAAAAAAAAAAATTGAGTATTGAGGTTAGTCCAATGAGTCAACCACCGCGAAACACCAACCGACCGCTTTTTTGTCATACTTAGCATAGGTAATGCGTGAGGGAGCCTATGAGTGACTGGGATTCGGGGTGCATGAAGACATTCCACACGATATATGACATTCACATTACTTTCACTGATGCGCTGGTTTGATCACTATATGAGCACCCTAGCGGGAATAACACTTGTAGGAGATTATCACTATCAAGCATTGCTCACCCATCGTGGGATCCCCTTACAGATACATAGTCCAAAGATGTGCCGCTTAACCCGCATACGGGATAAGAAATGGACACTACTTGTTTGTTTTGTTTTTTGTCTTGTATTATATTCGAAAGTACTTAATTAAACATGTATGCCTTCGTATCAAAGGGGCACAAAGAGACTCGTGGATTATAGTCTATCATATATTTGTATATTAGAATTAAATATACAGGAAACGGGTCTCGAAGTATATGAGACATGTGAGTGTGATATCGAGGCACCTGATATCCAAAAAGTTTCACGAGTCGACTGTCACAATGGGACCTCTTGACAAGTGTGTCACAAATGAAGCTCAAAATACTTGGAAATAGAAATATATATTTGGTGTCTCCAAGGTTTTGCCAAACTTCCGAATAAGGAATTTTCCATAATTATGATTCAATTCCAGCAAGGTATGTTATAGAAGCTCCTACATCACGGATCCTGTGACACCCCAAAATTCGGGGATTCGTTGATCACCCATCAACTCGTGAAATGCCTGTGGATATCGTGTAACTCGATACCACACTGTTGTGTCCCATTTATCGGGTTCCATAATTTAACAAAATCAGACAGAGTCTCCTTTGTACGAGGAGCTCTACCTAAAACTAAACCTGTATAATATACAATAACATGACCCATCCGAGGCCCAATATAACACAATGACCACACCGGGTACATTTATCCATATTCGTACAAAACATGCAAGGCTATTTTAAAAATGGTCCATATGAGTTCAATTACAACTCTCTTACATAAAAGTACATGTCAAAACTAATTTGCTCCAAAAATTTTACAAAAGGAGTTATAAAGGCCACAAGTCGGCTTTCTCTAATTACATTCCGAATGAGATCCGCTCCATCTACAGATATCCTCAAACTGAAATGTTTTCCCGTATAGGGTGAGCCAAGCCCGTGAGTAGAGCAATTCCTACAAAGGACTCCCCACCTAAGTGCACATGCAATGTTCACATTTGAGAATTCATATTCACATCAACATTCCAAGTAAGAATATGCAAATTCTAGGTTGGAATTTACATGTTAAGAATGGAGATGAACTCACTATGCATCATACCCCGTGGTTCTACCAACCCCACTCACACAATGCAATGCCAAAGTGTATTAAATTATGTCATTGATGAATTACATCCAATGAACACTTTGTCAAAATTCATGTGTTTATAAACCAAAACTTGTCGATGTTACACCAATGATCATTTCATATGCCAGCTATGTGTCTTTATAGGTAAGAGATTTTGGAATCGCATTCTGGGTCTCGTAATCCTATCTAATTTTTGACTTTCACCGTCGGAGTGTATAAACTAGTAACCGGGTTTCTCACCCGAAGGAGTGTCTAGCCCTTCTTGTTATACCCGACAAAATTTTTCCATGTCATGCGACTGTGCGACTCTATTGAACCCGGTCCAACAGTACCGAGCCACTTATCAATCACCAAATGTGGTGTTTGATTTCAACCATGCACTTACACCCATGGAATGAGATGTCCCCATGCATATGCAATTTAATATACCATTGCATGTCAATGTCATGTCTCATATGTAGTGAATGTCACATGGACAACTTAACTCACACATTTCATCATGTATCATGGACAATCATGTCATATGCATATAATCTCCAAATAAAAACTCATCTCAACGTCAATATACTAATACACATATATCAACATTTTATCTAACAACAACAATGAAGAATGTCATTACATAATCAAGCAATAACACCCTTAATCCTCGAAGCCAAATGTAACATATAATATTCCCACAAAACAGCCCACATAATAGCCCCTAAACAAGCCATATAACAGCCCCGAAACAAACCATAAAACAACTCCAAAACAAGCCATAAAACAGCCCAGAATTTCAACCCAAAACAATCCCTAGAACGGTCCATAAGTTTAACCTAAAATAGTCCACAACTTTAACCTAAAATTCCTTAAAATACCACAATTTTAACGCAAAAGAGTCCCTAAAATACTCCTAAATGCTTCAGACAAATATGCGATAAACAGCTCCTTAAACAATCCCAAATCAAGCTACAAAACAGGCCACAAACAGCCCCCTCAAATGGGGCCCATAAACTGGCCCCAACCGTGCCACAAATAGGCTACAAACAGTCCCAAACAGCTCTAATCAACCCCTAAACAACTCTAAAACAATCTCTAGAACATCCACATACAACCCCTTAAATCAGCCCAAAAGGTAGAAATAAAACCAAAGTAGGAATAACCCTATCTCTTGGAGCATAGTAGAAATGTTAGGAAGCCTCAAGAACACCTCCTAAGCCTAAAACCTTGATTGCCCAAATCTCCTCATTTGGATCTTCTGGGTGAAATTCCTCTATTCTTGGTATGTGTTTAGCCCTTTATCGAGATGAATTTTAATTCTTGTTTGATGGATTTTTTGATCGACGAAACTCGAGAATCAGCCAAGGAAATTCGATTTCTTCTCTCCAACGCTCAAGCCAAAGAAAATAAGAGAGATGTTTTAAGTGCCAAACATCTTATTTTTAACCCTATTTATAATTTTAAAGACTTGGCTCACATCGCGCCACGTGTCCACTAATTGTTCGGGGTTCGTTTTTGCCCCGAAACGATTAATTTCATTACGGTTTAAGTTCAAATTATTTTATATGAACTTTATTTAAATGTTTTTCCAACTTTCAAATTTTCTCTTAAATTCTCGTTGGGTTACCGAACACCCATCACCTTGAAAACGTGGAAAATCTAACTATATTCTAATCCGACAAAATTTTGCAACTAGATTTTGTGAGATGAATCCAATGACGGGTCTATTTCATTATCTGAGATTTGAGAAAATTCTAAATTTGCAACTCAGACGCAGTGTCAATTAATCGCTTTGCTCTTGGAAAGAAAAAAGATAAATTTACACCTGCTTTTACATTTTTCCCCAAAGAATTTCAATTCTTGAAATTCACATACAATCACATGCATATGCAGCAATCATTTAATATCAAATGACTAAAAAGAAAACAAAAAAAAAAACAAAAAAATACCTTCATCCTCAAATAAAAAAGGATAATTGGTACGTATAGTGTCTTCGACTTCCCATGTTGCCTCCTCCACTCCTCGGTGCTGCCACAATACCTTTACTAGCTTCACGGTCTTGTCTCACAAAACTTGGTCCCAACTATCCATGATACGACGGCCCCTCCCCTCGAAGGTCCCATTCAGATCAACGACAAGCCCGGGCCCAATCCACTACATTACTGGATTTGAGGTATCGAGCAAAGACATGGAATATCGCATGAACACTGATAGTTCACAGAACGCCAACTGTGTTAACTATACCGCGATCTCGAGTGTGTCACACTCGATTCCTTGGCCCGACCCGAACGGGCGGAAATGAACGTAGTTCGGGCGTGAGACGGCAAACCGGGACTCTTACCCGTTTTTTTTTTTTTTAATCGAACTTTGCGGCTCGTGGTATACAAACAATTTCAGACAACAAAAATCATTTACATATACAAAAGCAGAACTAACAATCGGAGTGGTGTCCAACAAAATCTATACATATATCGAGTCCCATTTACATATACAAATTATACTTTTACATTTACAAATCAAATACGGACCCACATGTAGTAAACCCTACTACAGGTCGTCACCAGATGAAAGTTTTCGCATGTCTTCCCGTACCTACATGGATTAAACCTGCTGTTTTTACGCTTAGTGGGAAACATATCTTATAACTTATACGGATACACATGCATTTATACCGAATCACAATAAACATATAATAGTAACAGATATCATAATCTTCATGAATTCATATAACACGTTTACATACATAATTATCCTTGTAACAAACTTATGCTTTTTCAGATATCTCGTATACGGTACTGAACTTATACTTATAACAAACTTATACTTATTTAGATCTTACACTTATGGTGTAATTTATTCTTATTCCAATCTCCCCGTAGATTACATACTCATGTCAGACGTATATACTTATTAAGGTCTCCCCTAAGGACATACATATTAGACTTATACTAATACTTGTCTCGGACTTATAATTATCTGGGATCTCCCAAAGGACATATACTTGAACTCGTCGTAATCGATACTTATCCACATGCCTACTATCTATCTCAGATCTCCCGTAGGAATTCACAGAACTTATGCTTATATAGAGATACCCTTAGGTACTACAAGGCTTATACTTATACTATAGGGCTTTTACTTATACTACAGAGTTTACACTAGCCCTAGAGGGTACCATGTACTACGTAGATATTATAGAACATATAATCGGTATCATAACTTGTTCTTATACGTGCTACCTTAAGTACTACTTATTCAATGTCCTAAAAGACACATACTGCGGTTTATATCACACTTATATTTAATTAAAGTACCCGTAGACCGCTTAACTTATACTATACTGGATACCTGTAGGTACTAATGAGTTTATCCTTATCCTGAGCTTATACTGAGGTACCCATATACTATATAAATTATACTTATTCTCGTGTTTCGGTCTTATTCAGACATAAAGCATATACTTGTCTTACGGATCTTATACTTGTATTACAGAGCTTATTCTTGTATTTCGGATCTTATACGTGTATTACGGAAATTATAATTGTCTTACGGAACTTATACTTGTGTTACAAAACTTATTCTTATATTTAAGATTCATAATTTGCATTACGAACTTATACTAGATTATAAACTTTATACTTGTATTACTTGAGTTTATTCCCGTATTTCTAGATATTTAAGTACCCGTAAGTACTACGTAACATTTTACTTGTACAAAAGTACTGTGAGGGTACTACATACTGTATAGCTGCAGGTACCCGTGAGGGTACATCTGGGTAGATTCTTACTATATTCATTTCTTTACTCTTATTCTTTATTCGTAGTCTTATCATATAACCTGTTAGATCGCAAAACCAAGACATTTAAAAATGAGTAGACACAACACAATAAGTAATTCAAGGTACAAAGACAAGATCGAGGTGCCGTGAGCACAAAGCAGGAGGCCGAAGCACTACCGCAGAGTGTCACGAACTAATCGCAGAGTACCAGTACTAACGTGTCAAGACCACGTGAGAGTGCCATCGCACTAATCGAGAGTAATCAAGTACTAATGTGCCAAGACACGGAGTGCCGTCGCATCTAATCAAAGAGCATCAAGTACTAATGTGCCGGGCACACCCGAGAGTGCCGTCAAGACTAATCGTGAGTACCAAAGTACTCACGTGCCGGGCACTCCAGAAGAGAGTGTCGTCAAACACTAATCAAAGAGTAACTGGTACTAATGTGCCAAGCACCTACGAGAGTGTCGTGTCATTCAATAACTGGTCTTAGGAAATTTTACAATTATATGAGTTCAATAGGGGCATTCTTAGCCATATTATGTATTCGTGACATATTGCCTTTCTTATTCATGTTCATGTTTCATTTCGTTTTCATGTTTCACAGCATATTCATGTTTCATGCCTATTACATATGAAGCCAGATACTTGTACAAGATGATACCTATGTATTCACACCTCATTCATGTATTCTTGTCCTCTATAAATCTATTTTACTTAGAAATTGGAATCATTCCAATTGGATCATCCAAACTAAAGTTATGGCATTTTCATGCCAAACTAGTCCCGCTTACCGACATTAATTAGGGGCAGTTTGTAATACTCATTTTCCAATTATCTTGACCTATTTTGACACCGGTTCTTTGTACTCCTTCAAGCTAAGGTGCGCGCGGGTTCTCCTCCAACTGAATCACCCAACGTGAGTAACGTAACTCAAGTTATGTCCTAAATAATCGGACTACTCTATGGTCAAAACTGCTAAATTGGCTCAACATGTACTCTACTTTGAGGAATTTCAGCTACATAGGATCGTAATTTGAAGGTGCCTATTTCTGATGTTTGCTTCTCCTTGAAGCCTATTTTAACTACAAAGAAATTGAATCACCAAATAGATAAGAAATGAGTGTTATGGCCAAAATACTAACACCGGTCAAAATAGAGCAATCAAGACGCAGATACCTTGTCAAGTACCCGCATCGCCTCAAATTGGCTGCATCGTGTTTTTCCCTTTTTCCATTTTCCATCCAAACTAACTCAATAATCACACACTTCAAAACCACTCCAAAATCATCTCAGAATCTCAATTTTACCACTTCATCTTTCATTACATATCGCTCTCAAAATCTTTCATGAATTACTCCCAAAACCATTCTAATATGGGTCATAACCCATCCACAAACCAAACACAAGGATTAGTTATGGTTTGTTCTAACCCAACTCCATTACTTTGCAATTAATTCATGAATCCAACCTCAAAGGGAGGATCCCATGCTTATATTAACCAAGCTAGAGTTTTTTCAACTCAATTTCATTCAATCCTAGAGTTAGGATCAATTCCTAACTAAACCCTAGGTTCGGGAACTCATAAAATTCCTAGAATTCCAT
This sequence comes from Tetrastigma voinierianum, assembly GCA_016808115.1. NCBI lineage: Eukaryota > Viridiplantae > Streptophyta > Magnoliopsida > Vitales > Vitaceae > Tetrastigma > Tetrastigma voinierianum. The sequence continues at coordinate 9,429 of JAEQBH010004440.1, read as the reverse complement.
ACAAAACCATAAGATCCTTCGCTTCCATGTAAAAAATCCATTCAAAATTATAGAAATCCATACTGGGCTGGCTTCTCTTTCCTTTCTTCTTTCTTCTTCTTCTTCTCCTCTTCTCCCTTGATGCAAGATTGGGATCGTGATGGATGATCCATAAGTTTAGGTAAGTCAAAATATGGGTTTGGGGTAGTTTTCTTAGGCAAAAATAGGTTATGGACGAATTTTGGAGATTTTATAAGTTAAGAAAGGTGAATTTATGGTATATAAGGGGAAAAAAAGGTATTTAGGAAGGTTTTAGTGATATGGAACAAGATTTGGAAAGTTTTGGGTTGAGGTTGAAAATTTGGTTATGGAAAGTTTAGAGAAAAGATGAGATGATGATGGAAAGTAGAAACAGACAAGAGTGGTTACTAACGGCTTTAATGAAATGATCCACACAAGATAGATGATGAAGTGGAAGGCGCCAATCAACTATGGACAAAGTTGATTGATTAAGTCGGACAAAGACTTCGCCACCAAGGAATCCACCTAGGTAATGAGAAGCCACTTAACTCGCCCCTAAGGAATCCACCCAAGAGATAAGAGAAAAAGAGAACTCTTTAAAAAGAGAAATCTAAAAATATTATTGCTTGAAATCGATTTGTCAAAAAAGACTACATTATGGGGGTATATAGTCCCATACTCTTAAATCAAATAAAGCACTCTACTTTAACTAGGAAAAGAAACTTTCTAAATTACATAAAGCAACTCTTAAAAGCAAACTTTCTAAAATAAATAAAGCAAATCTTCCTAAAAGGGATAAAACAAAATCTTGGAGCAAATCTCATAGCAAATCTTTCTAAAATCAATATGGCAGCTCCACATCAGGGGTTTGTCCTACCACCACGTTTTTTTGCCTTCCAAGGCCCAAATGAGGTCCAAAAGAGTTTTCACATGTATTTAATGCGTCTCGAATTCTCCCCAATCCAATTCTTCAATACCAAAGGGCTGAATTTCTAATGCTCGTGTGTTTATAGAAGCTCCCCGTGATCATCCCTTCTCTCTCTATGGTTTTTATCTCTTTGGAGACCCCAAAATATGAGATATTTTGATTCCCCCTTAAGGCCATGTTTGGCCAAGTAAAATAAAAGCTCATTTTTGGTTTTAAGTTTTCATTTTACTTAGTCCTGTGTTCTTCTCTTTTGCAACCGATTATGCCATTCGAATTTAGCCCCTACTTTTCCCTCAAATCTACAATTGCATATAACCCATTGTTTTATGCCTTTTATGTCCTCAAGTGGTAAATGACCACTTTACCCTCATTCTAATATTAATTCCAGTATCTTGTTTTATTTCCGAAAAATTCCATTTAGCTTATAATATACCTTATACAAGTCCAAAAACTACTAGGGTATATTTCGGGGTGTTACATCGAGTACCTCGAACGGGCCGATATACCTCGACGATAGCTTTCCCCGCTTACCGAACTTGACCACTCCTCTATTAGACATCACTTTCAAGAAGATATAATCCCCCACCTCAAACTCTAGAGGTCACCACCGTTTGTCAACAGAATTTTTTTTTTTTTTTTGATAAGAATTTATTTCCCAAAAGGCCAAAGCCTAACAAACAAAATGCAAGAATGATATGAAGCCAAAGGCCATTAGAAAAATCTTAAAATGGCGCATTCTAAAAAATAGGAAAGGGTAATGTACCTCAAACAAACCAATTCGATAAAATAGCAGCATAAACTAAAACCAACTAACCTACAACCAAACAAGCATTACATCAAATAAAACAACCAAATAAAACCATAAGCCCACATCCCGGGCACATGCCACACAAACAAAAACAACCCCAACTCCTCAACCCGGGAGTAGGACCCCAAAACCAACAAGCAGGCCCCAAACCGAGAACAACCCACGCTAAAATGTAACTGGCAACCCACAACAAACCACATAGGACACAACCTGGGACAGGCAAGAACAACACCACGGCCCACACCTCGAGCGCGGAAAACCAAAAACCAACCAGCTGGGTCACAAGTCATGAGGTCGATCCACAAGGGCCAAGGATAGAAAGAGGGAAGGACCATCTCTCGCACCAAGTCTGCGTAGCGTGATTATCATCAATCTTCCGCAAACCCTCGATACTAGCCGTCCGGCATCATTACATATGAGGTGAAAAATAGCCTCCTCCTAAGAATAGATGTTTCATGGATCTTTGCTGTCAAGGTTGTTCCATAAGTGATATATAGTAGCACCCCACGCAATCCTCTTAGTAATAGCGATGAAAGATTTACCCTTGGCTCCAATTACCCACAAGAATTCATTTGCCCAATTCCTCGACATTCTGGGACTTCCCAATAATAACCCAAGATCCCCATCCAAATACCAAGCAGAATCAAAATCAAGAACAAGTGGTTCCTATCTTCAACGTTTTCCTAGAATACATGTGTGACATAGTTGATAAGGCCCCATCCGAGTGTGGGCATGTTTATTTGTCAAGAACTGCTACCTCTATACGTGGGTCTGGTGTTTGGTCTGACTATCTCCGCTCAGACGTGGGTCATTTATTAGATTGGTTTGCCCGCTGCATCCGGTGATTTCTCAGATGAGTCGATGCCCTTCCTATGTTTATAGGGAGGTGATGTCCGCTTTGTCTGTCTATGTGGTGGCCTAGGCTACTTGTATTACGTGGCTGTGGGCACGCTCTTTGAAATAAATTTACTTATCCAAAAAAAAAGGCCCCATTTGAGAAGTTTGGTTCTGGGTATCCAACCCGTCAGGGATGACCAACCAAACTATAAACGTGTCTCCCCATACTTGGGAACCAAACCGACAGTGCCAATTTACAACCCGTCTGGTCTAATCCGCCGGTTCCATGTCGACAGAACACTCCTGGCCGTGCAAGTGTCCAAGAAATAATATCCTCTCTAGATTCATCTAGAGGATAATCCCCACAGCTATTCTTGATAGTAATAAGGTCAGCTGAATTTGCAATAGGCCAGTTCCACCTACCACCACCAATAACCTCTACTACATGAGCGTTCCTATGAATAGCAGAATCATAGATAATCCGTTCTCCAAAGCAAGGTAGGAGGGGGCCAATCTGGTTCCAGAAATCATGCCATAAGAATGTCCCAACACCGTTACACACCTGCGGTCTTGCGAAGGGTCTCAAGGATTTTCTCTCGCCAACCCAGGAGCACCAAGGGATCTTGCAAACCAAACTCCCCGTCTCACTCATGCACTTTGCTTGCTCTAAACCTTGAGAAGACGCTTCTGTATCAAATTCACCTTCTAAGAGGGTGTCCCTAACAAAATCCAAACCCATAGAGAGTTTGTAAGACCCAGGCAAATTTTAAATTTTTCCGAAAAAGGGTAAAATGGTAAATTACAACTATAGTACAGGTTGCAAACTTGAAAATTTTCTAAAACCTCGATGATCAACCCATCCTCAGATTAGTGTCATGTACTGTATCAAAGCATAGGTATTGATTACTAGTATTTGACGGGTATGGTCTAAACCATTGCATTCATTGTACATTTTATGTTTTGTGTCCTAAAATGCTACATGATTGTGTGCTATGTGTTGTGTGAATTATATACATGGTAAAGTGTATATAAAAAAAGAAGAACACTAGGGTTAGAAAACATAACCTTGGGGTTTTAGGAAAAGAATGAACGTGATTGTCCTTAGAGGCAAGGGTCCGAGAGTTATGGACACCCTAGTCCCAATCATTAGGGGAATGATTACAGACTCAATTTATTCCTTCCTACCCCACCACGGCCAGTGGAGCCGCATCACAAATTCTGAAACTGCATGTGGCCCCTACTATCACGACGCTGGGGGCGGGGCGCGGTACGGGCCGAGGTCAAGGCCAAGCCTCACAAAGTGTGGACTCTAAGGACCTAGGGGTGTGTCTACGCCATCACACCTTAGACTGGGCTTGTAGATCAGTCGATTATTCAAGGTAGATTTATACTCTCTTTCTTATGGGCAAGAGTATTATTTGATTACGGTGCATCTCTATCTTTATTGCCAGATCATCTCGTGGAAAGATTCGGGCTTGTGAGGTTGAAACTCGAAGAGCTAACGCGTGTGAGTTCTCCCTTGGGAACTAGGATGAACGTTGATTAGATATGTCAAGATTGTGAGTTAGAGATCCTAAGGATTCAACTCCACGCTGACCTTAGATCAAGTGGATATGCTCGTAGTTTAATGTCATCCTCGACGGATCGGGTTGATTCGCACATCAGTCGCCATTTTATTTTTTTTTTTTTGATAACCAAGGGATGACTTCCATTCCGGCGACGCAGATCCCATAATCCTCTCAGTCTTCGGAGAACCATCGTAAGCCTCCCACACATCGGGAATTCCCTGTCCCCGGGAGGCTCGAACCCTGGGACCACCGCTGAGGCGTGGCCCCAGCCAATCCCAGCCCTTCTTGTGAGGGATGTAGGAGGAGTCACCATCGCACAATCGAATGATGTTCAGAAGAGGTTTAACGTGGGATACATGATGCCCTACCCTGCCGTGCATGACTCTAGATGGCATGAGGCTGATGGGCTGAAGCACAAGCCTTACCCCCCGAGGACGAGGTGAGATAGGAGTTAGGTCTACCTCTGACCATTTGGTGAGAAAATTAAGGAGGACATTTTTCAGAGGAACCACCGAGACATCACCTCCTTCGCAGGATGTAGACTCTCACTATTGAGTTGTATCGGTATATCACCGATTTCTATGACTCGTAGAATGGTTCCTTACTTCGATAGCAGGAACCTCAAAGTCCATTTTACAAGAACAACTGTGTTTCGATAGTTTTATCGGAACGTTAATTTCACTCTGGGCGCCTTGATACTAAAAAAAAACTTAAATGAAAAGTATTACCTACACTCAACCCCTTTCCGTAAGTGCATGGGTCACACAATTAATAAAGTGGACTCTAGGAGTTCGGATATCGTACTCAGAGGATTGGAGTGCGTTCTCTCTAATTGAATTTGAGCATATTGATTACAAGTGGGGCTTTTCACTATTTAGGCGACCAACAGATGATTAAAACTCTGTTCTAATTGAAATAAAAGTTGATTTAAAAATAATTCTAAAATCTACCAAACAAATAACTACTTAAGTCTAAAATATATGAAGAGAAGCACTAGGAATGGGGATAATTATTTCTAAAATCGGGCTTTAGCTTCTCAATAAAGGTAACATTTGTGAGATGAATTATACCTTTGTCAAAGAGCAGGGTAGTATAGCCTTAGAATACCTCATGACACTATACATTTCACTTTTTAGAACACCATAATCCTAAACCAGGTCAATGGGTCTAAATAGCTACTTTTAGGATTTGATCCTTCAGATCAATATCTTTCTCCAGTTCTAAGACTTCACAACCATATCCTTCATGTTTAAACCTGGTCAACTTGTGAGGAGACCTCGTGATCGGATTAGGCTCGAAGAACCATCTAGTATTTGGCTTGGATGGTCCCACCCGTCGCTATAGAGAGAAAGCAAGAGAAACCCGTGGGTGGGATGACGCCACAAGAGGTGATGGAGAGATCCTATTGATATTCTTGGGATGAACGCCCACAAAATGTCCTATAATTTCCTTGAAAGAAAGTTCTTAAGAACCAAAGAGAAATTTCAAACCTCAATTTACACACAATGCTTAAAACTTGAAGAATGGGATAACAAGCCTATAAATAGGCCCAAAAATATGAAGAATAAAACTTAAATATTCGGCCACAAGGAAAGTAAATATTTGGCCAAAACAAGGGCAGAAACTACATACTTTTTCCTAAAGTAACACACTAAAAATGTCCACGTAGGAGAAGCAAAAAAAGTAAACTAGGATAATTCTAGATAAGGTTCTGGAATCAAATTAGCTACAAATCATGAGTAAATCGTGAACAAATCAACACAAAATAAGCCTTAAAATAGTAACAAATCAGCAGCATCCAAACTGTTACAATAAATCAACACCAAATCTATACAAAGAATTGTAGTTCCAAAATAGTAAAGTAAATCAATAAATTTGGCTCTTAGTCCAAGTCCTGATTTAATTTGATGCCATGGACCATCTTTGCTTCTTCAGCTAACGTTTCCCACATGGGCACTGCATTAAAACATGAAGGGCTTCTTTGAATCTCTAGCCCTGCTCAGGTCATGTGGGTCAGCCGATTTCAAGCAGTCCACCCATTCTTTGCACGCGCCCCACTCCCCATCTTGAAAGGACGGTCCCAAAATCATCAACTCGTGATCAAAAGGACTCAAGCGGGTGACGCTAAAGTAGCACTTACAATATACTCATCTACCAACACTAAATAGAGGCATCATTGATGCGCCGAGTTAAACTGAAAGACCATCTCCCTGAGCAACTTGGATCGCCTTTCGGCGGGAAATCTTTTACACACCAAACCCACCTCCGAATTCAAAGACAACGTGGCTACAGCTTTGTATCTGCCTGGTGATTTTGTTCACTCTGTTAATTGTTTAGTCTTCATTTTCTATGACCCATTTAACAAATTTCGCTTTTTTTTCCATCTAGATTAACATGCTCAAACATAGGTAAAGGAGATAAATCCAAAGGGGTTAATGGATTAAAACCATAGACAATCTCAAAAGGAGAAAATTTAGTGCTAGAATGTATAGTACGATTATAAGTAAACTTAATATATGGAAAATACTTCTTCTGTGTTTTAATGTTCTTTTAATGACAAAGCTCTATTTACGCCTTGGCTATCGCTTATGGATGACAAGTAGTAGAAAACAGCTAATCCTGTCCATCCAAACCACAAGGTCTTCCAAAGTAACTCAAGAATTTTGCATCTTAACCAAAATAATTGTCCTAGGTGATCACATGCGTAATCTCACAACCTCTACGTAATAGATCGCGATACGAGACACATCATCCGTTTGCGGACATGTGGATAAAATGTGAAGTATCTTTTTGTCCATCCAACAAACCACAAAAATAGAATCCCTACCACGCCTAGTCCTAGGTAGACCTTAACGTAAAGTCCATTGAACCGTGAATAGGAAGTGGTGTGTAAGACATGAGGTTGCACTCTCTCGAGATTTAGCTTCACATGCTTTCTTGACATACACCCCACAAATCCTCCTTCAACATCTCCCTTATGTGTGCTCAATAAAAGTGCTCGCAAAACCCCTAAAGTCTAGGCTACCCCAAAATGTTCCATCAATCCATCAATCCTCCACCATGAGACTTCTCACTAATAAATCCTCGAATGGAACACCAGTGTGAATGCACAACCCATTTTCCAAATAAGAACATGTCTAAAGAACTCGCTTTCGCGGGTTGCTTTTTCACAACAAGCATATTCTTCACTAAAATCTTTGTCTAAAGGATACAATTCTTATATGTGTTCAAAACCAAGCAATTTAGCATCAAGAGTAGAGATTAGGACATACCTCCATGAAAGTGCATCGACATTGATGTTTTCTTACCTTGTTTGTAGTGGATTACATATGGAAAAGTTTCCACGAACTCCATCCATCGGGCATGTCTCATATTCAACTTGTGTTGGCTCCTTCAAATGCTTCAATGAGACTCATATGGTCCGTGGAACTACAAATTCTAGGCCAAAGATACTGTTGCCAAGTTTCCAAGGCCCAAACCAAACAAGGCAGCAACCTCGCTGTTTATAAGTGTGGCATTATGGCTGCCCCACTTAGCTTTCAGAAATATGCAATGGTAGTCCTTCTTGCTAAGAATCGCGCTCAATACTAAACCTCAAGTACTACATTCGAACCTTAAAATGTTTTGCAAAGTTGTAAAGCAAGTAAAGGCATGAGTTAGTTTTCTTTGATAAATTGAATGCTTTTCTCGCTTCTTCACCCCCACTTAAAACCCGTTATCCCCAATAATCTGGTTATCTTATGTTACCAAAGTCTTCGCCGCATCACGGTAAAAAACTAGCAAGTCCATGAAAATTTTGAACTTTATCACACTTCCGCCGACTCAGCCGCCTCAATCGCTTCGAATCCCTTCTTCATCAACCTGTATCCATCGTACACTAACAACAAAACCAAGAAACACAAGTTTATCGGTGCAAAATGTACACTTAAGGTTAGCAAATAATCTTTCTTTTCAAAGCACACCCAAAAAATATTTTGAATGAATCAAGTGATCATCTTAGTTCTTGCTATAAATGAGGATATCGTCAAAATAGACAACCATAAATTTTCCAATGGAAGCACGCAAAACATGGTTCATTAGTCTCATGAAAGTGCTAGGTGCATTATTAGTTAATCCGAAAGGCATAACTAACCACACTTGTTATGTAAACCATTTTTTCTTTTGTAAATGCCATTCATCACCTTCTTTCATTCTAATTTGATGGTAATCCACTTTTCAAATCAATTTTGGAAAAGAGACGCGCAACCAAACACCATCAAATAAATCATTCAATCGAGGAATGGATGACGAGAGCCTTTACCATATGTTATTGATGGCTCGACAATCAACACACATCCTCCATAAATCCCATCCTTCGAACCAAAATCTCACCCACTGCTAGGATGGACCTCAGCTTCTTCCCTCCTTGCCACCCTCTCTTTCCATCAACCAAATCATACTGGGAGTCCCTGTCTCCTGGATTACCCTCAGAAGTGGGTCGTTCGAATGGTGCACCGTGTGGACAAAATCAATTTGATGTTCGATCCCTTGATAGGAGGTAACCCTTTCCTGACTTCCTCGAAAGACATCTTCAAATTTCATAAAAAGAGAGACAGAAGGGCAAAGAAGTGTCAAGTCGTTAGTATTAAAAAGTGCCTTTGTGAAAAAGTACAATCATAGGCTTGCTTAAGAACAATGCTCTCTTAACCTCACTTGCCCTTATTGAAATTGGTTTTTCTTTCTCCTTTTCTTAAATTTTCAACTCACTACTAGTCACTCTCTTCTGTTGCTCACTCTCTTTCACACTTTTCTTATTCACCTCTCTTCACCCATTTTTTCTTCACTTCTCTTGAACCTCACTCATTCTCACAACTTAATTTGCAAACAATGATAAATGTACCATTGGTTGTGCACGAACGAAAGTACTATTGTGAAGCCACATGTTTAATCCTTCTCAGCCTTCAAATTGCCTCTTCCAATAACAAGTGCTTCCGCTGCACTAATCATATCCACATAAAAACCTCATCTCGCATTCTAATGCAAAGAGTTTAATAATGCTTATTCACCCTTACTCCATACTATCATTCAACCATTGCAATTTATAAGGTTTGGGATGCTTACTTGTTAGGATTCCTAGTTTCTCCACAAAACTATATACAAAGATGTTAGGACTCTTTACCTGCTTTTTCAGACATTGATGGGCCCGAGTCTTATAACTGAATCAAAACATCATATACAAAGATACAAAATAAAACTACCATCGTAGTGGTGTTTACAGCACACACATGCAAACTATGAGTCCCATTTAC